>JAQIUQ010006598.1:0-22868 GCA_030378365.1 Hybognathus amarus
TTCAAAAATATTGCATTCAAATATTCGAGGCTCATGAAAATCGAAATATTCGAATATTCGATTTATTAAATTATGTTTAGCATGAAAAGACGTTAGTTTTAAGTTTTGTTTTTTTTTAAGTTTTTGTCACAATTTCTGGACAAGCTTACAATTAGGCAATACACAACAAGCTTAAATAGTAATTAAAGTTTTCTTTTAGTTGAAAACATTAAACAGTAGGCCTATGTGTAAACAAAAAAAATATATATAAAAAGCATTATTAAAAGCATGCTCAAGCAGCAGCAAGCGAAAAAAAACCCCTAATAAAGCAGATTGCGTCAGATATCGTACAGAACGTACACCTATACACACGAGTCAGCAAATGACTGATTATCGTGGTTATATTGTTTCACGTTTATGTTGAGAAAACAATAATATCTAACGTTACATGCAGTGGCGACGACAGCACTTTATGCTCGAGTGAGAAAAGACGCCGCGCTGACAGACGTTTCAGAGACACAAAGAACGGTGTTTCTAACAGCACTTTGCTCTGTTCTTAAACCGGTCTTCTTAACGAAACATAAAGGAAGTATGTCTCAAAATCATTTTGCTATTAGATAAGTTAACATCTTTGATCACGCGGGGTCCAGCTGAGCTTACCTGCAGTTGTGATGCAATGATGAACAGCTGTCTTTCCTCACTCGACTGTTTGGATTTCATGTCATTTCTCATGGTGATGATATCATAACTCAGGTTAATTAATTAATTTGATCAAAAGTAATTCCGTTTAGTAAGATCCTTTTCAAGTAACGTTAATTCCAAACTTCGTGAGGCAGACGACAACATTATGTGATCAAATACAGACAACTTGTTAACACACTCCACAGCGCCATCCAGTGCATTTAATTATAACTGCAAGTTAGTTCTAGGATTTATCATGGACTCACTGCATTTACGGCCAGCAAAGCAACGTATTCAAAATTCAAATAGTGTTTTATTTTCGAATAATAATTACATATTGGATATTCAAAAATTCTAATATATCGTGCACATCCTAGTCCCACACTAATACGTTTCGTTTGAAAACGTTTGTCTCTGCCGTTTGGCCTTCTGTCCACACTCAGAGACGCTGCTTTTAGTGAACAAAAACGTATGGTTTGGAAAACGCTCTCCCAAAGTGGATAAATTTGAAAGCGCCGATTTTCAGCGTTGTAGTGTGGACAGTGAAACCGGAGGGTATTTTCAAAACCATGACGTAAGTTTCACGTCATATGAATCCATGTAGTACCAATAGATAGGTGTCATCTGAGTATTGTGCCTGTTATGTGTTATTCATTTTTACACTCTTGCTAAAATATGTTACTTTCTATGTACTGTGTGCTATTCTTCATAGCACAGTACTGCAAAGATGACAGATAATGTAGCCTACTACACTTTGCTGTCCTGCGAGCAAAACGCAGGAAAGCAGTTGCGTTTTGACCAAAACATATGGCGAATGAATGTGACCTGGACGCATCCGTGATGGTGGAGTATTTTGCTAAATAAACTTATCCTGTTATTGTGCAAATAACATTACTTATTTATTCCATCTTATCATCTCGAGTGAGCTTTTGTGAAGTTTCACGCATGACGAGCTGAGTGAATTAGAAGCTTCTCATCCACACTGAAACGTTCGGAAAATGCCTGAAAATGCTGAGTGTGGACGAAGAGCGTTTTAAACGAAACCCCGTTTCAAATCTATCCAGATTAATGTGGACGTAGCCTTAGTGTGTCTGCATGAGGAAAGCGCAGCTGCTAACACACACACAGAGCTCTTGAAACCCCGCCCTCTGCAGCTGCTCACTTTGCATTTAAAGGGCCAAACACAAAACTGTGTGTTTTTGCAAACTCTAAAAAAGTGACAAATTTAACATGCTATATGAAAATATCTGTGGGTTATTTTGTGCTAAAACTTCACACACTCTGGGGACATCAGAGATTTATTTTATTTTTTTTTTTTTCCAGAATGTCCTGGAATGCTCCTGTCCATACAATAAAACTGAATTAAGACTGAATGCCGTTGAGCTCCACAAAAATTACAATAACAGTAAACAAGTCTTCTGAAGCCATACACTATCTTGTGTGATAAAATTTTGGATATACTGTACTATAAACGGTCATTGTTCATGAACAATTAGAACATTGATTTCCAACCTAAAATTGTTCAGACAGATTTCATATTACTGTTCGAAATGACAGATCAGACTCTTCCATCCTTAGAAGGAGGTTTGCTGATTAGCCGAAGAGAAAAGAGAGATAAATGAAGCGCGAATGAACTGGATTTAAATTACTAATTTAAAAGAAGAGGCGAGAGAGATTAGACTGCCGTCTATTATATGAATCACGGCGCTGGTGAGAGATCCTCACAGGAGATCTTCGGGCAGCAAAAGCTCAATCAAGTGCTCGGATGGGCTCATAAAACAATACATCACCAGTGTTCACTTTAATAAGGGCCTCTTTTGCTGTAATGACTGCATCGTCTTATGGATTATAAATGAATTATGCATCTCGGAAATGTTAGTGTGCAAAATTGTGACACGGCAATAACCTTCAGTAATCCCATTGTTGGCAGGAGAGCAGTGAGAATATTACAGAATTAATATCAGACAGTGTTTGTAATGTTAATACAGCTAGGAACCAGTGACGTTTCAAGTGTGTAATGGAGTTGATGATGATTTTACAGGAGTTTTGTACTTGAGATGTATAAACAGTTGGTGTATACTGGTTACTCTGTGTACAAGGATCGTTTCATATTCAGTAAATGTTCTTTCTTTGCACCACATTGTGTCCTGCTGTTCATTACTGCACACAATATTTTTTTTCTCGTCACATGAATTAAATGTTATTTGTGTTATTTTTCAGAGTGAGAATCAATAAAAACCTTGCATGTGCCAAATATTTGAACTTCCAGTCATGATCTTGAACATTGTAACTTTAACTGGTTTAATGGTAACTGTAATTGGTAAAATAAAAAGGGATTCGCAATGTTTAGATAACATACTGGTTGACTCGTGCATAGTTTCATTTGGGGAGCACATTCACTATTAACTACAACATTTTCGTTAATTACTGATTATTAATAGTTCAGTAGTCTAAGCATAGTTGTTAAGTTTAATATGGGTTAGATGTTAGATGTAGAATGTGGTCATTCAGAATAACGGATTAATATGTGCTTTATTAGTATTGATAAACAGCCAATATGCTAACAAGCGACTATCATTAGTGAGAATTTAACCTAAACTAAAGTGTTACCTTACTCTTACTAATGTAGCAGTACTATACTGTTGAGTGTATGCACTCTATTTATATGGAAAATTTGCATGCACACTGAATGTACAAGAGTAGTATATTAGTACACTGTAAAGATTAATATGCTTAATCTAATAAAAAAAATGTGGCAAGAGATTACAAGCAATATTATTTATTAAATTTAACAAATTAGATTCTGGTAATAATTAATCAAATTAATTCCTTAAAAGTTAACCATTTAAAATGAGTAAAACTTACAACAACAACCAGAAATTAAAGCTTCAAGCAGCATTTCAGCGAGTGTTCAAGACAGTTAAGGCCTTTAAGCACCAAAGCATCAAAAGGCATTCAATTTTATTTAACATACATTTATCCACTGACATAATAGATGGAAAACACCATTTACAGCCAATACAGGCAATTAACCATTGGAAATACATGGTTTTAATGCTTTTTAACAGTTATAGCGCCACCTATGGTCCAATCTCCATGAAACTGTGCAAGCTTCTTTTACATGTTATGACACATATGCCCATCAATTTTTGTGAAGTTGTGAGTTTTCCTTTAGGATTTATATGCTTTTGGGTGCTTTTTGTCCCACCCCTTTTGAAAATGAGAGAATGGGCCTAGGACTTTTTTGGAGGGATTTATTGGCTTTTTGCCAGGGCCCACATTCTAAATGACCCTGTTGTAGCCAACCAAATGCAAAATTTCTACTTTTTTTTGCTTGAAGAAGAAGTTGAAAGTTTTGCTGTGCTAGAAGAAGAAGCTGAAAGTTTTGCTAGTTTGGCTAAATCCGAGATATACATCTTGTTCGAGCTTGAGCCAGGGATCACAGTGATGCAAAAATCATGATTCTAGCTCGAACGGTCTAGGAGTTATAGGCAATTTAGTACTTTTGGTTGTTATAGCGCCACCTATGGGCCAATTGGGCTCATACTCTGATGAGGTTCTCCTCAATTTGAGGCCCTACCATGTGACAAAGTTTCAGAGCTCCAGCCCTTACGGTTTGGGCTGCACGAATGCATTTTTAGGGATTTTTTTCTTTTAGCAAATACAATAGGTTTTCAGCACTGAAGTGCTTGAACACCTAATAATGATCAGACCTTTTTGACCATTATAGCGCCACCTATGATCCAATCCTCATCAAAACTTTGCATGCTTCCTAACCAGTGTGAGGACACATATGCTCATCGAATTTTTGTGAAGTTGTGACTTTTTGGGGTGGGGCTTACTGGCTTTTGACTGAATTTTGCCACAGACCACTTCTGTCTAATAGACCCTGTCGCAGCCAACCAAATGCCAAAATTACAATCGTTTTCGTCATTATGTGGATCTAGAGATCCAAAGAATAGGCCTAGACTCTGGTTTGGTCCCGAACTGGGCCAAAGACCAGGGGACTAGTTCGGCAGAAGTGGGTTTTGGACAAAAACCGACATAACAAAATTTTTTTTGCTCCAAATTGGAAATCCAGGATTATACATCTTTGTTGGGCTCGAGTCAGGGATTACAGTGGTGTTGAGTGGGGTGATTACTAGCTCAGAACAGTTCTTGGAGTTATGGGCAAATTTGGCCTCTTTTTCTCGGTTGTTTATTGCCAGTGCCACCTCTGGGCAGTTGGTGGTCAGTGCTCTGATGAGGTTCTCCTGGATTTGAGGCCCTACCCATGTGACAAAGTTTCAGAGCTGCAGCCCCTTACAGTTTCGAGCTGGCAAATAGCATTTCAGGGGATTTTTTTTTTTCTTTTTCACAATACAATAGGTTTTCAGCCACTGAAAGCGCTTGAACACCTGAGTGAGAACAAACGTACATTTTAGTCAGCGCTATCAGTAATAAATGTTTTGTAACAATTGTTGGTGTATCGTTACTCATTTTAAATGGCTAACTTTCTAGGGAATAATTTGATTATTACTCAATTGTAATTACTAAAGTTAATTAATACATGCTGCCTTGTAAGCTATTGCCACAATTGGGTATTCATTTTTACAGTGTAGAGAGTATATAGTCTATAGTATGGAGTCTATAGTATTTTTAGACAATAATAGTACTCCCAGCTAATGATTCTAAAACCACTGCTGTAGAAATACTGCTATTTAAAAATACTCTGCACACATATTGCCTTCCACTCCACATGCAGACACTTCGAGGAGCAAGAAAGTAAGAGTGCGCATGAAGGAAATGCTGCTTGAGATATAAAGACGTCTCCGCTGAGATGTTGGCATTAGTCTTGCAAAGCTGTCTGATGTTATAATGGAGACAGATGCTGGCCCGATACTGCATTAAAGTGGAGAAGACTGAATGGTCGCAAGAGGGAACACGTACATCTCAATCTCGAACACTCACACTGTTCACTGCAGAGTATCTTTTCTCAGCCAACCTGAAATGTAAATCCAGTCTTATCAGACTCGCCTGCAAAGGTCATGAATAGAAGATGCAAAAACTGAAAACATTGAACAGATTGAAATTGATATGGGCTAGAGAGATTAAACCAACAGAAATTCCGCCATACAAGTGTGAGTCAATCCCCAGAACGTAGGCATTTTTTAAGTTTTCATTTAAAAACCATGTAATCTTTCCAATTCTGTTTGCTTCTGCACAGAAATGACACACTTCTCCTTTGAAGTCAGCATGCAGTGCAACACCAGCTATAGGTCTAAGACAACTGAACACACACTAAAGAGACTTAGGCCTTGTCCACACGAAGCCAGAGCTTCCCCTATCCGATATATTTTTTCCTCGTTCTAAAAAAAAAGGCCGTAACACGGCGCGTCTAAAAATATATCTGCGTCCACACGAAACCACTGAAACCGACTGAAAATCGATGCAGTAGACATCCCAGACCAGTATATGTGGCGCTGTAATTCTGCCATAGAGATACACTACAAATGCGAGAAGAAGACTTAGAGCATGCGCATAAACCTTGCGCGGTGTAGGCAGTGGAATGAAAGGCTATGACATATTATGCACAGTTGCTTATTTTCTTTTTAACCAAGAACTTGAAGCAACCATAAATTGCCTGGTACAAAACAGGAGTAAGATATTCCTATTAGCAACTCAGAAAGCTTACCGCAAAGACCGGCAAAAGCAACAAATGTGTCAAATGAAGACATTTCAATTCGTTATTAATAAACTAAGCGTAATGTTTTCTG
Organism: Hybognathus amarus; assembly: GCA_030378365.1. Classification (NCBI taxonomy): domain Eukaryota; kingdom Metazoa; phylum Chordata; class Actinopteri; order Cypriniformes; family Leuciscidae; genus Hybognathus; species Hybognathus amarus. Next base: position 6,417 of record JAQIUQ010006598.1, read on the forward strand.
TGTCATTCTTGACTGAAAAGAGGACGTTGATGATGCTGCTGACTCGCCACTTCACAGTATTGTGAGACCGCCTATGTAACGTAGGCTAATGCACTTCATGCGGATTAGGCTATAAGAGAGAGTAGCCTATCTGTTTCTGTTCGTTTTTAATTGTTGTTTGTCAATGTTGTTTAAACGTAGCCATTTCAAGATTTCTATATATTTCGGAACTTTCGGTCTCATTTATGAGACGAGCTCATTCACAAGAGCAATGCAAGTATGTTCACGCCCGGGGCATTCCACGTCATGATTATGGCTATTGTCTGCTATATATTTGCTTCTGTTTTTTAAATCCAGGTAACTGGTTGATGAAACATTTATTAAAATAAATATAAAATTGTTAAAAAAAACGAAATTCACTTCAAAGAAGGGCTCTATACAAAACAAAACTTAAGGGACAACTCCTGTCGCAAAATAAACCTTTGGTCTAATTACACATTGTTACCTAGTCAACCGTTATCTGAGATTTGTTTTCACTGATTGGCGAATGTAAATAAGTTTTATCTCATAAAAACAGTTTAGCCTATAATGCTAGTATAACGCTAGTATATTGGGCATAGAGTAATGACAAATAAAAATCGCTTGTTATTACCACTAACAAGGCTCAAAATAGCCCCACAGTAACACAGTACCATAATAAGGTTCCTACATTCAAACCGAGGCATTGAGAACTTTGTCAGTGTCCATACAGTTTAATAAAAATATATTTTATACACAGAGGCAACTTCGCGAATACAGGAAGAAGCCATCTTTGAAATATGGTCTCTACCAGTTCGATCTACGAACGTTCAATCGAAGTGCGCTGAACTGTGCAGAATCTCATATGGTCCGTCCGCACTTGGATCGGCGTTTCAGTATCGAACTGGTAGAGACTATATTTCAAAGATGGCTTCTTCCTGTATTCGCGAAGTTGACTCTGTGTATAAAATATATTTTATTAAACTGTATGGACACTGACAAAGTTCTCAATGCCTCGGTTTGAATTAATGGCGAATTAATTAATGACTCACCCTCATGTCTATTCAAACCTGTAAGATTTTCGTTCATCTTCAGGGGCTGGTTTCACAAACATAGACTTTGACTAGGGCTTAGAAATCGAAGATAGACTTCTGAAATCAGACCGTTTCACAAAGCACAGACTCTGTCTATCTTAAGTAGGACTAGGCCTACACAGCAATGCATTCTGGGTAAAATAAAGCCCCTTTCACATAAAGAGTTCCGGAAAATACACGGATAATGTGACCCGGCATTTGTCCCGGGATTGTTCGATTTCGTGTTCACACTGCCAGTGATTTGCCGGGATCTGTGAGTGCGTTCACACACAACCCGGAAAGATCCGGAAAACACAAGACTGTCAGGATGAGATGTGTAACTTACGAAAACATGTACACGCGTAATATCTGTCTTCACAAAGCTGCCAAATGATCTCAGCTTCAGCACGGATAGTGAGGAGCTCCTGGTCTCCGCTTCGTTCCAGTTTGCAGACATTTGTTCGTCCTTCTCTTGTTGAGGACAAACACAAATGTTCTTCTAAGAGCAACAGAGTCGCATGATGGCACGAGCGTCATCACTATGACACACCCTTACGGCATTGGTCCTGACTTTTGTTCACACAGCGTGCGTTCTGGGACTGATCCAGGTGCTAGGTTACTAGGTCCCCAACCCGGCATTCGATGCCGGTATCAATCCCGGGTCATGTTTGCGTTCACACAGAGAGCATTCTGGCAATTTCCCAGCAATTTTCTAGGATCAACGCTGCTGTGTGAAAGTGGTTTAAGACACTTTTCAAAACAAAAAACATGGCGGATCGAGTAAGCGCATTCACCCGCTCAATGCAGTTTACCCCAGCGGAATATGTGTTTGTTGGAGGAGTAACAGTTACAAGGACATTTTACTTGGAAAATTTAGCGGAGAATGTAGTAACTAACAAGTAGAAATGTTTAATTTGGACAAAGATTGCTACAGTTGAGCATGTACGTCGATGAAGCGTTAAAGTTGCTGTCGCCAAAATGTTTTTGATCACATTCAGTGAAATCGACACTATAATCCGACAGAACAACATAAACAAAAAGTGGTTTTAGAAAAAAAAAACGAGCTTCTAACTCCATCTGGAGGGTGTTATTTGTTTTGCAAAAATCCAGCGCTCCCTGTTAACTGTGTCCAATCAGCCCAGGGGGGTGTGAGATCTGACTGTCAATCACAGATCGGGCACACGCCACCCCTTGCGCACGTTACAATCACATGCACACGCCTGAAGTTCGCGCAGTAAGGAAGAGTGATGGCGGAACACTAACAAACCAAGTAAGCTCATTTAGAGTATAAATGACGTTAGCAATTGCAATATATTGGTAGATTAGCCAGGGCAGCAGACCTCCAAATAATCCATGGTGTTGATCAGGGCTCCAGCACTAACTTTTCTACTGGTTGCACTGGTGCTACCAACTTTTTCAGGTGTTCGCACAAGCATATGATTTGGTCGCACCTTTTTTTTTTTTTTTTTCTGCTACATGCCATGGGATTAATCAATGCATGCTGATGAATAGTGGTTTTAATGGACCAAAGCTAGAAAAGGCTTTCTGGGTTGCAGCATAAACACCTGTAATATATTAATTATCATTTCCATATTTCAGAATTTTCATGGATTTTGGACAGTAATTTTAATCTGTAATTTTAAGCATTTTATAGTTCAATTGTATGCAATCTATTTACATTTGAATCACATTCTATCTATCTGTTTATCTATCTATCTGTCCGTCCGTCCGTCTTTTATCATTTTTCTATCAGCATCATCTTTCTATCTTTTAAAAATCATTAAACATTCAAATGTATTCATTACATTTTAATAGATTAGAGTATTATAATAAGCTAATACAGATTTTTCCTTGTCAAAGTTTATAGTTGTAATAAAAACAGAAATCTCACACTCCTTACCTTCTGCATTTTATAATAATTTCCTTTCCTCAGTCGAGCGATTACTCTAATCTAACCGCTGAAAAGACGTAGGAAGAAGGGGCTTAATTCGTAATTGCGCGTTTCCACCATCGCGTGCAACTGCACGTGTCTTGCGGAAGAACACTGTTGCCAGAGCTACTTCTCTCCATTAATGTCTATGGCGAGTCACGCAGGCACTGGGCAACTCCGCATCCGAGTCGACCCCGGGATAAAATAGTCCGAATATAAACACTTATTTTAGGCGTACCGTAGTGATTCAGGATAAATCAAAAACACGGTTTGGAAAATGGATTCATGATGTAGCCTACTCATTCATTTTGAACATAATGTAGCGACTGTCAATGGCTGTGTGGCTGTTAATCAGCTATGTGGAACCCCGGGTGCGCTGTTGGTTGGTGGCCTGGGAAGAGGAGGGCGGGTTGAGGATCGAAGTTCGTCTGTTGTTTTTGGTTGCTCTATTCAGAAGCTGTGTTTCTGAATGCCTGCACGTGCTCTGGCGAATAAACAAGTTAACTGAACTCTGGCCTCGTGTGAGATGCTACAATAAGTTACGGACTGCAGCAGCTGATACAACAGCGTTTTGTTGCGCGAGCGTCCACTCGCACATATGCGACCACATAAAATTTTAACTCGCACATTCTCAAAAAATGGTCGCATATGCGACCAATTTGGTCGCAGTCTGGAACCCTGGTGTTGATGAATGCAGATGAGACGGTCGCGTTCACAGAAAACCTGGTGCGCACGCACTCGAGCACGAACTCTGTGGGAGGGTATTCGTTGATAGTGGGGGAGGGTCATATGAGTTGTAAACATTCAAAATGTTGCCAAAGTCTATTCAATCAGCCATAGTTGCAACGGCAGCTTTAAAAAATACATGGTACAAGATGCCAAAAAAAAAAAATTATCGAGGAAATATAAGCCCGTTTTCATCCCAAAGCATCAATATGAGATGCAGATATATATGGGCCAGAAGGTGCCTCCTGAGTGGTCTAACCCTAACCCTACCCCAGACCTAAACCTACTCATAAAACAGTCTACCTGAGAGATTTCTGTCCCTACGCAATTCCACTCTGATGCTTCAGAAATGTCATAAAAGAGAATTCGAAAACTAATTCATATGAATCAAACAGTTTAGTCCAAATATTCTGAAGAGACAAGATCACGTAATATGATGAATTCATTTATTTAGGCTTATGTACAGAGCGAAAAGCCAGTCATATCTTCAACATTTGTTCAGGTGATATGTGTGCTGTGTGACCAATGCACATCAAACTGTTGCCTTCTGCCAGTCACACTCTATATATGCAGCATTATTATTATGTATCTGGAGAGGGTGATGATAATATCCATGTGAATGTGAGGCGAGATTGGCTCATTAGTTCACTGTGTGCGTCCGGACTCATCTAAAATTGTACTGGTAATACAGTTACAACCGTGTTCATTCTGTGGATCATTGCTTTGTTCCTGTGAAACTGGGATTTCAAAGCCACAGGGGTACATGCACAATATTAGTTTTATAACATAGTCACAAAGAAATCTGGCTTGCAATATTTGTATTCATCATATTGCATTTTCTATGTACAGTAATCATAGCCCTTGAACACCATATGAAATCCTCAAGCTATAGTGTACAGTAGCTACTCTTTTGACGTTTCCTCTTTCCTTCGTTTTTGTAAAAAAGAAAAGAAGAGAGAGACATTGTATATAGCAATTTAGACATCTCTGAATCAATGTTGTTATTGTTAAGTAAAACTATTAAAAACTGAAAATAAAGCTGACAGAGATTCTAATTATTAGAAAACAAACTTTCGAGTAATAATCTAGAATACTGTATACCTATGGCTGATCTGTCTTCCTCGTTGGTTAGGAACCTGGGTGTGTCTCTTTGATGCCAATCTTTCTCTGATTGGCCCAGTCTGTTGTGATTGGTCTACTCTGCTCTGATTGGTCTGATGGGCCCAGTCTGTTGTGGTTGGTCTACTCTGCTCTGATTGGTCAGATGGCCCAGTCTGTTGTGATTGGTCTACTCTGCTCTGATTGGTCAGATGGCCCAGTCTGTTGTGATTGGTCTACTCTGCTCTGATTGGTCAGATGGCCCAGTCTGTTGTGATTGGCCTACTCTGCTCTGATTGGTCAGATGGCCCAGTCTGTCATGATTGGTCTACTCTGCTCTGATTGGTCAGATGACCCAGTCTGTTGTGATTGGTCTACTCTGCTCTGATTGGTCAGATGACCCAGTCTGTTGTGATTGGTCTACTCTGCTCTGATAGGTGTACTCTGCTCTGATTGGTCTGATGGCCCAGTCTGTTGTGATTGGCCTGACTCTGCTCTGATTGGTCAGATGGCCCAGTCTGTTGTGATTGGTCTACTCTGCTCTGATTGGTCAGATGGCCCAGTCTGTTGTGATTGGTCTACTCTGCTCTGATTGGTCAGATGGCCCAGTCTGTTGTGATTGGTCTACTCTGCTCTGATTGGTCAGATGGCCCAGTCTGTTGTGATTGGTCTACATTGCTCTGATTGGTCAGACGGCTCAGTCTGTTGTGATTGGCCTACTCTGCTCTGATTGGTCAGATGGCCCAGTCTGTTGTGACTGGCCTACTCTGCTCTGATTGGTCAGATGGCCCAGTCTGTTGTGATTGGTCTACTCTGCTCTGATTGGTCAGATGGCCCATTCTGTTGTGATTGGTCTACTCTCCTCCTGATTGGTCAGATGACGCAGTCTATTGTGATTGGTCTACTCTGCTCCTATTTGGTCAGATATGGCCCAGTCTGTTGTGATTGGTCTCACTCTGCTCTGATTGGTCAGATGGCCCAGTTGCTGGTGATTGGTCTACTCTGCTCTGATTGGTCAGGGCTGCGTTACAGCCCGGACAAAACGTTGCACAACGTCCTTTAAACAGAAACGGGTGATGTGTGCCCACACCGTCTGATGACGCAAAGAGTTGCAACTATGAAGCCCGATAAGGCCATTCTCTGTGTTCTTTGTGAAGAATTTGCGAGCCTGAATGAAGTTGTTAGAATAATATGTGTTAAATTACAAAATAGCCTATGCCCGATGTTACAGTAACTGCACTTGCCGCCCAGAACACAAGAGAACATCCCAATCAAGTGAAGGGATTTGTGGAAACTGAAAGCACACATGTTACCTAATTCAGACTAAAACACATTCTGTTTAGCCTCACACACTAACTTTATTTGCATCTCATAATGTTTTAATAACCTATTTTCTTTCTCATTTTTAGGAAAAGCACTTACCATTATTTACTTCTATACTAAATGTCATACACTTGCAATGAAGCTAAAAAATATAATAAAGTTTAAACTACATCATTATGTTGATATCCTATATTTTTACAATAAATGACAAACATATCTTCTAATATCCTCAGTTGTTGCATATAGTGATCTGCATTGAACACATTTGTAAATTATTTTCCTTGAACACATTGTGTCGAGTTCACTTTAATGACCGCATGCTTTATATACACTCACCAGCCACTTTATTAGGTACACCTGTCCAACTGCTCGTTAACACTTAATTTCTAAGCAGCCAATCACATGGCGGCAACTCAGTGCATTTAGGCATGTAGACATGGTCAAGACAATCTCCTGCAGTTCAAACCGAGCATCAGTATGGGGAAGAAAGGTGATTTGAGTGACTTTGAACGTGGCATGATTGTTGGTGCCAGAAGGGCTGGTCTGAGTATTTCAGAAACTGCTAATCTACTGGGATTTTCACGCACAACCATCTCTAGGGTTTACAGAGAATGGTCCGAAAAAGAAAAAACATCCAGTGAGCGGCAGTTCTGTGGGCGGAAATGCCTTGTTGATGCCAGAGGTCAGAGGAGAATGGCCAGACTGGTTCGAGCTGATAGAAGGGCAACAGTGACTCAAACAACCACCCGCTTACAACCAAGGTGGGCAGAAGAGCATCTCCTGAACGCACAGTACGTCGAACTTTGAGGCAGATGGGCTACAGCAGCAGAAGACCACACCGGGTGCCACTCCTTTCAGCTAAGAACAGGAAACTGAGGCTACAATTTGCACAAGCTCATCGAAATTGGACAATAGAAGATTGGAAAAATGTTGCCTGGTCTGATGAGTCTCGATTTCTGCTGCGACATTCGGATGGTAGGGTCAGAATTTGGCGTCTACAACATGAAAGCATGGATCCATCCTGCCTTGTATCAACGGTTCAGGCTGGTGGTGGTGGTGTCATGGTGTGGGGAATATTTTCTTGGCACTCTTTGGGCCCCTTGGTACCAATTGAGCATCGTTGCAACGCCACAGCCTACCTGAGTATTGTTGCTGACCATGTCCATCCCTTTATGACCACAATGTACCCAACTTCTGATGGCTACTTTCAGCAGGATAATGCGCCATGTCATAAAGCTGGAATCATCTCAGACTGGTTTCTTGAACATGACAATGAGTTCGCTGTACTCAAATGGCCTCCACAGTCACCAGATCTCAATCCAATAGAGCATCTTTGGGATGTGGTGGAACGGGAGATTCGCATCATGGATGTGCAGCCGACAAATCTGCGGCAACTGTGTGATGCCATCATGTCAATATGGACCAAACTCCCTGAGGAATGCTTCCAGCACCTTGTTGAATCTATGCCACGAAGAATTGAGGCAGTTCTGAAGGCAAAAGGGGGTCCAACCCGTTACTAGCATGGGGTACCTAATAAAGTGGCCGGTGAGTGTACATGTTGCTGCTGATTGGATTGCAGCTTCCTGACATCACCCACCAAGAGAAGACATATCTCAAACCCCGCTTGCACACCGGTGCACACCGTTTCCTGGAAACATGACGTTTAACTCGAGGACCGTCAGAAACGCTTGTGCACCGGTTTCTGAATCTTGAACGTGCCCCCAGATGGCCCATTCTGTTGTGATTGTGGTCTACTCTGCTCTGATTGGTCAGATGGCCCAGTCTGTTGTGATTGGTCTACTCTGCTCTGATTGGTCAGATGGCCCAGTCTGTTGTGATTGGCCTACTCTGCTCTGATTGGTCAGATGGGCCCATTCTGTTGTGATTGGTCTACTCTCCTCTGATTGGTCAGATGGCTCAGTCTATTGTGATTGGTCTACTCTGCTCTTGATTGGTCAGATGGCCCAGTCTGTTGTGATTGGTCTACTTTCCTCTGATTGGTCAGATGGCTCAGTCTGTTGTGATTGGTCTACATACTCTGCTCTGATTGGTCAGATGGCTCAGTCTATTGTGATTGGTCTACTCTGCTCTGATTGGTCAGATGGCCCAGTCTGTTGTGATTGGCCTACTTTCTGCTCTGATTGGTCAGATGGCCCATTCTGTTGTGATTGGTCTACTCTGCTCTGATTGGTCAGATGACTCAGTCTATTGTGATTGGTCTGACTCTGCTCTGATTGGTCAGATGGCCCAGTCTGTTGTGATTGGTCTACTCTGCTCTGATTGGTCAGATGGCCCATTCTGTTGTGATTGGTCTACTTGCTCTGATTGGTCAGATGGCCCATTCTGTTGTGATTGGTCTACTCTGCTCTGATTGGTCAGATGGCCCAGTCTGTTGTGATTGGTCTACTCTGTCTCTGATTGGTCAGATTGCCCAGTCTGTTGTGATTGGTCTACTGCTTACAGCATGTCTTGTATAGAAATGTCCATTACTGTATCTGAATTTCAGCTCCTTGCTGACATGTAACAGTAACGATAGCTGGCATCATGTACATTTTTTACAAACATTGGTTATGGTAGGAAGGAATACTGGAATTACTGAATAATCACTTCTTTCTTTTGAGAGAAAATAACTCAATCTATCTGAGCTGTGATCATGGAAACTCTGCAGACCTTTTACATTCATAAACAGCTGTATTACACAATACACAAAAGGTAATATCTGAATAAACGGACATCAGAAAACACTGAGCTTTTCAGGATAGCGCCAATACACCACAAGCTACAGAGTGAGTTATGAAATAAAAGCCAGGAACTTCCCTTGTAAATCACTAAAGGTCACTTAATGACGGTTCTGCTGTCATACTCATTTCATTTATGAACATTTGCTGCCTCTTGAACGAATTAAGATCTTTCTACCTGAACCTCATAAACATGTCTTGTAATGTGATATAAACACTGAATGATGTTGCTCTTTATGTGAGACAAATTAGAGAGCTGTAATATTTTTCTTATTAGAACTAAATGGTGCATGTTTAATGGAGGCTGACTAGAAATGAAAAGGGAATGAGCTTTGTCTTGTAACAACTGCCTTTTGTTGAAACAAACAAACAAATAGGCCTACATGATACCACAGTTCATTAAATCAGTTCAAATGAAAGAAAGACAATGCAAGCCGCCAACATCACTTCATTGGACTTTAAAACTATTGCACAAAGATCTTCTGTATCATGCTTGCGGGCTTTGAGAGAGTAATCTGCATCCAATACTGTTAGCACATATGCACTGCCAAAACTAAATAAAGTAGCTGTTTGGATTTAAATAGGCAAATGTTAAAGAGTCTATGATTGGATCATTATTGCAGTGATTATTCCACATGCAAAATTATTTCACATTCACTGCCATTGATTTTTTTCACCACAACATTATTTTAGATATTTGTATAGACCAGCAATTTAGGAAGTGAATCAATAAATGGTTTTGTCATTGAAAGGTATCCATATCAATATTAACAGTAAATCTTTAAGATGTGACATACGCTCAGAGAGTCTTTAAAGAGAGCAGGAAAGCTGAAAAAGGATAACAATGGCGATTATGTGAAGTAATTGAGGTTAGATGTGTGAGCACACGTCCTTCTATCATCCAATGTCTTGAAGCTCATTGATCTATGATACTCATTATTATGTAGAGATATGAACAGACACAAGTTACTGCTGCTTGGCAGAGACCGTTACTTTCAGTGGAAAAACAATCCACCTTTCCCTTTAAGACAGTTGGACTAAACACTCTTTTTATTTGTTTGCCTTCTTTAATTTGCTTCTGTCCTTCATGTGTTTGATTCACCATGTTCAAAACGAATCCCTCATTTTACAGTTCTGTGAAGTAGGACAAAAGCTGGAGACTAGAATATCAGAGAATGTTCTTTCATTTTTTAGGTATCTCTTTTTTCTAAACAAGTGGTCTGATCTCACTCCTCATTTAAAATTTATGTGAAAGAGACATCCGTTTCTCTCTCTTTCTGTGTATAGGCCTATAATGAGCATCTCTCAGTCAGAACTAGTTTGACATGTTACCCTGATAAATAAAATATATTTTAAATGCTCAGCCCAAAAAAGATATGTTTATGTGTTACAATATACTTAGCTGAAGGAATTTGAACTTCTATAGTTTTATTTTTAACTGCAACCAACTGTCAAGATCTGGGTAAAGAGATGTGGTTCAGAGCGATGAGCTTTTTACTCATAAAAACAAAACAAAAAAACTACCATGTAGAGGGAACAATCTGGATCCAAAACACACCTGCAGGGCAGAACAAAATAGAATAGAATAGAATAAAAACACTACAATTATTAACAGTGAACCAAGATTGAGCAGGTAGAGCAACTGAACATGTAACAAGCGCTGGGTTGGACCAACGCACTCATCATCTTAGGGTCACATGAACGCTATATGACAAACGCGTAATGACTACGCACATACCCTTATCGTTTATATAACACGCACTGTGATGGGTAGGTTTAGGTGTGGGTAAGGTAGGGTAGTCTCATATTACACTAAAGGATTTATGACGCCTTGAGTGCGCGTTATATAAACGATAAAAGGTACCATGTGCGTAACATAGCGCCGCGATATATGGCCACGAAAACCAGATGCTCTACTAAAACACGATGAGACAAGAGTGCACGGCGATTGAAATGAATACTCATGTGCTCCCAACAACAGACAAAACACGGAGCATGAAAGCCTGAACCCTCAAAACCAAACTAGATATTATTGAGAGATGGCTCTATCAGTGGAGAAAGTGTAATGGATAACAAGTATCTTGTGTTCCTTAATAACCAATCACATTACAACCTTGACGTCATTGCGTTGTGCAACAGTCAATCCCCATTTGCGGACACCATGGAAATGAACAAGAAGTGGCGTAAACTGAATCCCAACTGCCGCGCAATTGTCCGTGACTTGTCTTATACAGTATCTCCAGAATTAATGATTAGCCGACAACCTGTTCGATTCATCAAATGATAAGCCATTATCTCACAAAAGCAGTTTATTCTGCGTAGTGAAGCCTCTCCTCCATTCATTGACATCCATTAAAAAAAATGGCCTCTGGTCTCTTTCCCTGGCACTGCAGTATTAGCAGGTATCACGCTTTTCATGCTAACCATGCTTGCCTTAAAGTGTCTTTGCTTTGCACAGACCTCTCCACAGCAAACCACACAATTTGACATATTATTCATACTGCCATCAAGGTTTTGTCAAATACATGTGCTTTTAAAGTAATCTGATGATTTTCACTTGGTAGATGGAAAAGCAATTTATAAAATCTCATTAAAGATGGGGTCTATGTGACCACAGCTTAGCAACCTCATGACAACACTAAAAACCACCCTGAACACCTTAGCAACCATGTACCAATGTTCTGTCAACCACTAAAAATAACACCCATCGATATCAATAATAAAGACTAGATGTCTTATGGAGACATCTAGCCTTTATAACACATAATAAGCCATAATAAAGTCATAATAGCCATAATAAAGGCTTAGAGTCTCTATCGTCATCACCGGCGGCCATCTTGCCACAGGCAAGCTTTCAGGCGGGCTCTGTGGTTCCTGATTGTAAGATGAGTGATCAGCACAAACACAAAAACTCTTATCTCGTTGAAATGTTGACGGATTTACAAACGGTTTGGTTTCTTACAAACGTTATTAACGTGGCTACAATTCTGGATGATTATTTACTTATTATTCATAAGTATGCAGTGTCATAACTACATCTATGACGTTTATAACAAACCAAACAGTTTGAAAATCGGTAGAAAATTGAGCAAGTTATGTTTTTTTAAAAGTACACGCACCAATTAAACACAATGTTACGAGTGAGCGAGCTGCCTGTGACAAGATGGCCGCCAGTGCAGACGTCGACCTCCATTGGCCAGCAGCGTGGACAAGACATCTAGCCTTTATTATGGACAGGTAACACCAAGTTGTTGCAGTAACTCATGTTTTCATGTCAGAATGTTTTTGTGCCGTTTTTGGCTTTTCCCGCCTCTGAAAAAATCCCTGTGGTAAATGAAAGTGCGTGACAGTAATCAGGGATCTGAATAATCCGAATCTCTTACCGTCTCAAACTTCAGTGTTCTCAGATAGTGTGTCTTCGATCTTGCGCGGCTGTATTAGTGTGGCAGTTCGCTTGCAGTTTTCGATTCGCTGAACATGACTTATCTCAGGACATGTATCACTGAACAGAACACCATCTAGCCATTTCATCTCATTTCAAACTGCAGTTTCATTATTATCGGGACACATCACGGGCTGCCAGGACTTAAATGGTTGCATTAAATGGCTTAGTTGATATTTCATAGTCAATTGCCTGCCTATCTGAACTGTTGAAAAGTTAAAAGTTGAAAAAAGTTGAAAAGGTCATTTCTTTTTTTTATCTTTTATTTCTTTTTTTACTATATCAGGGCTTTCAAGTTTTGAAGACAGGCAAGAGTGACATTCTCCGCCCCAATGGGGGGGGGTGTTGTTGGTTGTTGAGGGGGGGGGGGTCGTTGGAATGTGGGTGTTTCATTAATAATATTAATATTAGTGTTTTTGTGTTGTTATTAATTGCTGAGACTTGCAGAAAATGTATGACACATGGCACCGTCTCCTCCTCTAATGGGCCTACCCTTTTGGCCACCTTCTCTGGGCCAGCATCCTCTAACCTAGCCTTTTTAGGGGGCTTTCCTCTCAGGGCGAATGAGAGGATGCTCGTTTGCTTTTTACCTGACATCTTTGAAAGACATATATGCAATGATTAATGCATCCATGGCCAGGATAATTATAAAATATGATTCTCTAACAGCAGTCAAGTTGTCTTTGTTTGTGTCAAACAATTTGTAAATTTGTTGTAACATTAAAACAGGAGATCTCATGACTTACTCTGCTCAGTGATATTCGGAGCTCCAGTCGTTTCCTCTGCGGGTGAACGAAACTTTTGGAAGAGATGTTGTTGCAGAATCACGTGAACAATTCCTTGAAATGCTTTTTTATTGGTTGTTGCGTTAAATCTTACCCAGATACAGTAGTGCTATTTTCTGATTGGCTAAAATTGTGTAGCCCTTTCCTTTTTTGATTGGCTGATAAAGCGACAGGCTGCGAGAGCAGGGAGACGCGCGCGCTTGCGTTCCACTATGAGAGTGAAGCGGCTGGGACAATTTGGGCGCTGCGGCATATTAAATATATGATAAATAGTTTTTCTGCGTGAGAAATACAATGTGTGGCGGGAGTGCGTGACAAAAGACCGAAATGAGTGACTGTCACGCTCGATGCGTGACGCTTTGAGAGCCCTGCTATATAGACTTCCTGAGGCTGAAGAGCTGTCTAATCTGAGGATACATATCTGAGTTCAAAAATACAATAGAAGTAAACACCTTTTGTTATACTGGTTGAACATCACATCCTGATAGCAATGATAGGAGGTCTATATCAGGGATGGGCAACTGGCGGCCGCGGGCCGCATGTGGCCCGCCTCCTCACTCAGTGCGGCCGCGGGTCAATTTTCAAATACCATAGAAATGTTGGTTTCACAGGTTTTATCGCGTGAGAACAAGTTGCGCATCTGAACCAATTCCAACTGTAATGATAAAGTATACCGATAGAGGGCGCCTTCACACAAAACATGCTTAGTCGGATGACTCTGACCAGCGTCACTACAGTCAACGATGAAGAGAACCATGAGCGGGAAAAAGAAAACTGAACCAAGAAAATCGTACTTTTCAAGCGAGATGGGAAACAGACTATCTGTTTACAGAATTTAAAGGTAGACCTATGTGTTTAGTGTGTTTGGAAACAAGATCCGTTTTTAAAGATTTCAACTTAAGTCGCCATTACAATACAACACACAGGGAAAAATATGGAAAGTACACCGGAGCTGCTGAGGGCCGCTATTATAACTGACCTGAAAGTAAAGCTCAATCAACAACAGAGTGTTTTTACAAGATTTACATCTACACAGGAGTCGGCCCTAAAGGCATCTTACTCTGTGGCACTGGAGCTTGCTAAAGCCAAGAAGCCCTTGTCAGATGGTGAAATGGTGAAGAGGTGTGCAATGGAAATGGCCAAATCATTTGGAGACGAGGATATGGCTAAAAACTTTGAAACTGTCTCCTTATCCCGTCGCACAGTGACACGCAGAATTTTTGACATCCATAATCACGTCGATGGCAAATTGAAACAAGTCATGCACGACTGCAAATACTTCTCATTAGCTTTAGATGAGAGCACGGATGTGATGGATATTAGCCAGCTACTGATTTTCACGAGAACGATTGACAGTTCATTTGTTGTACACGAAGAACTTTTAAAATTGGTGTCGTCTGCACAACACTACTAAAGGGACGGATATTTTCAACGCCGTTAACAGTGTTGTGAATGAGTATGGTGGCTTTGAGAAGCTGTCAGCTGTCGTTACTGATGGCGCACCTGCGATGCAAGGAAAACACAATGGTTTCGCCGGGCTCCTCCAACAGAGTGGGGTGGACTGTCCTATACTGCACTGCATCATACATCAGGTGAATTGTTTTTTTATTCAGCTCACTTTTTATGATTATGAATATGGGTGGCCTTATGAGATTAATATGACAGGATATGTGTAGATTTTAGCGCTGAATCTAATCTTTATTTTAATTCTACAGGAGGCTCTCTGCGCTAAGACACTTAACTTCAGTCACGTTATGGATCTGGTGACAAAAGTTACAAATCTCATCCGAGGAGGGAATAGGTCTCTGAGTCACAGAAGGTTTGTTGCTTTTTTGGATGAAGTGAACGCGGCATATGGGGATTTACAAATGCACACCGAGGTTAGGTGGATGAGCCGAGGAAAGTGTCTTGAGCGTTTTTTTGCTTTGCGGGCCGAAATTCCTGTGTTTTTGGAGGACAGTGTTCGGGGCGATACAAGTGCCTACACCCGAAAACTCAGAGACACAGAATTCCTTTGCGATATGGCCTTCCTTACGGACGTTACCGCACACCTCAATCACCTGAACACACAGTTACAGGGGCGAGGCCAAACTGTATCCAACCTTTATGCACACATGAATGCATTTCAGTCTAAATTAGAGCTTTTCAAAGAAGGATTTTCGTCCAATCATCAAAATTTGGCACACTTTCCCTCTTGTGAAGAAATACGGAGAGATGTCCCTGAATGCGGTAACATTTTTCACAAATACAGAGCCGACATCGAAACACTGCAGCAGCAGTTTAAGTGCCGCTTCCATGATTTCCACGCCATGCAGCCGCGAATAGCGTTATTCGCTGACCCCCTCTCTGCTGCCGTCAGCGAGCAACCCTCCGAGTTGCAGCTTGAACTCTGCGAACTTCAGTCAGACCCGTTTTTTCAAGCAAAGCGCAGTGAAATGGGAGTTTCATTTTGGAGGTTACTACCAGAGTCCCGCTTTCCACTTCTCAGGGATTTTGCACTGTCAATGGCCAGCATGTTTGGGAGCACGTACATTTGCGAGAGCAGTTTCTCCACAATGAAACACATCAAGTCGAAAGAGAGAAACAGGATCAGCGATGATGTTCTGTTTCAGCTCATGAGGATTGGCTGCACTAACATTGACATTGACATCCAGTCTATTGCACGCCAGCAAGAGAAACCACAAGTATCTCATTAACTGTAAACTTCCCCCTGTAGGTGAGATAAAGCGGCAGCTTGTGGTGAAAAGTATGCTTCACTTAATACTTTCTTTAGTTTTGTGCCATCAGTAAATGTTTTTTTAAGGGCTCACAATGTTTACACTGGAATAATAAAAACTAATTTTAAAAAGTTTGTTAAAAGTTTATTAATGAATAGAAGCAGAAAAAAATAATTGAGTATGGAAATGCAGGTTGGTTCACTAAACATTTCAGAGTCTGTAATAAAGACATGTTTTGTTCTTCTAAAATGGTAGTTTTTTATTTACTTAATAGGCTACTTTTCAGTTTTGTGCAATCATTGTATGTTTTTTGAGAGCCCAACATGTTTGCACTTGACTGGAATAATATTAAAAACACATTAATGCCACAGTAATGTGCTTTGTTTATGTTAAAAGTTCATTCATTAAAAGAAGCTGAAGAAATAATTGAATATGGACATGCAGATTGATTTACTTAGCAGAGTCTGACTCTGTAATAAAGACATATCTACATAAGTTATCTTCTAAAATGGTACCTCTAATTCTCCAATATCCCATTGTTGGAAGTGCACGTCACATTTGGCCCTCGGATAGTGACGATAAAATATTTGTGGCCCTCACTATCATCAAAGTTGCCCATCCCT
>JAQIUQ010006599.1:0-13968 GCA_030378365.1 Hybognathus amarus
CACACTAATACGTTTTCGTTTGAAAACGTTTATTTCTCTCCGTTTGGCCTTCCGTCCACACTGAGACGCTGTTTTAAGTCAACAAAAACGTATGGTTTGGAAAACGCTCTCCAAAGTGGATAAATTTGAAAACGCCGTTTTCGCGTTGTAGTGTGGACAGTGAAACCGGAGGTATTTCAAAACCATGACGTAAGTTTAGTCATGTGATCCATGTAGAACCAATAGATATTCATGTTTATCGGTATTGTGCCTGTTATGTGTTATTCATTTTTACACTCTTGCTAAAATATGTTACTTTCTATGTACTTGTGCTATTCTTCATAGCACAGTACTGCAAAGATGACAGATAATGTAGCCTACTCACATTTGCTGTCCTGCGGCAAAACAGGAGAGCAGTTGCATTTTAGACCAAACATATGGCGAATGAATGTGACCTGGACGCATCCGTGATGGTGAGATATTTTGCTAAATAAAATTATCCTGTTATTGTGCAATAACATTATTATTTATTTTCCCATCTTTATCATCTCAGTGAGCTTTTGTGAAGTTTCACAGCATGCGCAGTAAAGTGAATTTCAGACATCCCAACCTGCAAGAATTCATTTCCGGGAGGTATATTTCGGTAACAGGATTCTGGGGCGGGAGGGAGGGCCACTCGCGAGTCTCTCCTTCTGTACAGTGCACGCGCAGCGCGCTATGTATGTTACGCGCGCAGTATGTCTCGCTCTAGATTCCGGGAGATAATTTGCGGCATCAGGGAGACGCTATCGATATGCCGCAGACTCCCGGAACTTCCGGGAGACTTGGGATGTCTGGAATTTAGAAGTTTCTCATCCACACTGAAACAGTCGGAAAATGCCTGAAAATGCTAGTGTGGACGGAGAGCGCTTTTAAACGAAAACCCCGTTTTCAAATCTATCCAGATTAATGTGGACGTAGCCTTAGTGTGTCTGCATGAGGAAAGCGCAGCTGCTAACACACACACGAGCTCTTGAAACCCCGCCCTCTGCAGCTGCTCATTTGCATTTAAAGGGCCAAACACAAAACTGTGTGTTTTTGCAAACTCTCAAAAAGTGACAAATTTAACATGCTATATAAAAATATCTGTGGGTTATTTTGTGCTAAAACTTCACACACTCTGGGGACATCAGAGATTTATTTTATTTTATTTTTTTTCCAGAATGTCCTGGATGCTCCTGTCCATACAATAAAACTGAATTAAGACTGATGCCGTTGAGCTCCACAAAAATTACAATAAGTAAACAAGTCTTCTGAAGCCATACACTATCTTGTGTGATAAAATTTGTCGATATACTGTACTATAAACGGTCATTGTTCATGAACAATTAGAACATTGATTTCCAACCTAAAATTGTTCAGACAGATTTAATTTACTGTTCAAAATGACAGATCAGACTCTTTCCATCCCTTAGAAGGAGGTTTGCTGATTAGCCGAGAGTCAGAGAGAATAAAGTAGGCGAATGAACTGATTTAAATTACTGAATTTAAAAGAAGAGGCGGAGAGGATTAGACTGCCGTCTATTATATGAATCAGCGCTGGTGAGAAATCCTTCACAGGAATCTTTGGGCAGCAAAAGTTCAATCAAGTGTCAAATGAGCTCATAAAACAATACATCACCAGTGCACTTTAATAAGGGCCTACTTTGCTGTAATAACTGCATCTCTTATGAATTATAAAATGAATTATGCATCTGGAAATGTTAGTATGTGCAAATTGTGACACGCAATAACCTCAGTAATCCCAGTTGACGGAGTAGCCGGTGAGCATATTACAGAATTAATATCAGACAGTGTTTGTAATGTTAATCAGCTCGACAGTGACATTTCAAGTGTGTTAATGGAGTTGATGATGATTTTACAGGAGTTTGTACTTGAGATGTATAAACAGTGGTGTATCTGGTTATTCTGTGTTTACAAGGATCGTTTCATATTCAGTAAATGTTCTTTCTTTGCACACTTGTGTCCTGCTGTTGATTACCGCACACAATAATTTTTTCTCGTCACATGAATTAAACGTTACTTGTGTTATTTTCAGACTAGAATCAATAAAAACTTTGCATGAGCAATATTTGAACTCCAGTCATGATCATGTGAACATTGTAACTTTAACTGGTTACAATGGTAACTGTAATTGGTAAAATAAAAAGGGATTCACAATGTTTAGATAACATACTGGTTGACTCGTGCATAGTTTAGTTTGGGGAGCACATTCACTATTAACTACAACATTTTCGTTAATTACTGGATTATTAATAGTTAGTAGCCTAAGTAGTTGTTAAGTTTAGATACGGGTTAAAAGATGTAGAATATGGTCATTCAGAATAAGGGATTAATATGTGCTTTATTAGTGATAAACAGACAATATGCTAGTGATATGCTAACAAGCGAGTATTTAATAGTGAGAATTTAACCTAAACTAAAGTGTTACCCTACTCTTACTAATGTCAGTATACTGTTGAGTGTATGCACTCTATTTATATGGAAAATTTGCATGCACTGAATGTACAAGAGTAGTATATTAGTACACTGTAAAGATTAATATGCTTAATCTAATAAAAAAATGTGGCAACAGATTACAAGCAATATTATTTATTAAATTTAACAAATTAGTATTGAGTAATAATTTAATCAAATTAATTCCTTAAAAGTTAACCATTTAAAATGAGTAGAACTTACAACAACAACCAAAAAAAAAAAAAAACATACATTTTAGGTCACCATTATGGTGATCGGTGTTTTGTAAAATGTTTTGGTGTAAACTTTACTCAGTTTAAATGGTTATCTTTTAAGGAATAATTTAGATTAAATATTACTCAATTTTAATTTGTTAAAGTTAATTAATAATATTGCTTGTAATCTGTTGCCACAATTCATATTGATTAAGATAGAATATTAATTTTTACAAGTGATGCTAGAGTAGTATATAGTAATTTTTTAAACAAAAATAATACTATCATAACTGATACTAAAACCACACTGCTCAAAATACTCCTTTAAAACTACTCTGCACACATATTGCCTTTCATCCCCATGCAGACACTTAAAGAAGCAAGAAAGTAGAGTGTCGAATGAAATAAATGTGCTTGAGATATAAAGACGTCTCCGCTGAGATGTTGGCATTAGTCTTGCAAAGCTGTCTGATGTTATAATGGAGACAGATGCTGGCCCGATACTGCATTAAAGTGGAGAAGACTGAATGGTCGCAGAGGGAACACACGTACATCTCGCTCTCGAACACTCACACTGTTCACTGCAGAGTCCCTTTTTCTCAGCCAACCTGAAATGTAAATCCAGTCTTATCAGACTCGCCTGCAAAGGTCATGAATAGAAGATGCAGAAACAGAAAACACTGAACAGATTGAAATTGATCGGGCTAGAGAGATTAAACCAACAGAAATTCCGCCATACATAACTAAATTGAGTCAATCCCCAGAACGTAGGCATTTTTTGAGTTGTATTTAAAAACCATGTAATCTTTCCAATTCTGTTTGCTTCTGCACAGAAATGACACACTTCTCCTTTGAAGTCAGCATGCAGTGCAACACCAGCTATAGGTCTACAGACAACTAAACACACCTAAAGAGATTTAGGCCTCGTCCACACGAAGCCAGAGCTTCCCCTATCCGATATTTTTTTTCCTCGTTCTCAAAAAAAGGCCGTAAACACGGCGGCGTCTCGAAAAATATCTGCGTCCACACGAAACCACTGAAACCGACTGAAAACGATGTAGTAGACATCCCAGACCAGTATGTGGCGCTGTAATTCTGCCATAGAGATACACTAAAAATGCGAGAAGAAGACTTAGAGCATGCGCATAAAACCTTGCGCGCTGTAGGCAGTAAAATAAAAGGCTATGAAATATTATGCACAGTTGCTTATTTTCTTTTACCAAGAACTTGAACAACCATAAATTGCCTGGTACAAAACAGGGAGTCAAGATATTCGATTAGTTATCGGACTCAGAAAGCTTGCCACAAAGACCGGCAAAAGTAACGAATGTGTCAAATATAGACATTTTAATTCGTTATTAATAAACTAACGTTAATGTTTTCTGTGTCATTCTTGACTGAAAAGAGGACGTTGATGATGCTGCTGACTCGCCACTTCACAGTATTGTGAACGCGCCTATGTAACGTAGGCTAATGCACTTCATACGGATTAGGCTATAAGAGAGAGTAGCCTATCTGTTTCTGTTCGTTTTTAATTGTTGTTTGTCAATGTTGTTTAAACGTAGCCATTTCAAGATTTCTATATATTTCTGAGTTTTCGGTTCATTTATGAGACGAGCTCCAGTTCACGAGCAATGCAAGTTATTTCGCGTCGGGGCATCCACGTCCTGATTATGGCTATTGTCTGCTATATATTTGCTTCTTATTTATTAAATCCAGGTAACTGGTTGATGAAACATTTATTAAAATAAAGATAAAATTGTTAAAAAAAACGAAATTCACTTCAAAGAAGGGCTTTATACAAAACAAAACTTAAAGGGACAACTCCGGCGCAAAATAAACCTTTGGTCTAATTACACATTGTTACCTAGTCAACCGTTATCTGAGATTTGTTTTCATGATTGGCGAATGTAAATAGTTTTATCTCATAAAAACAGTTTAGCCTATAATGCTAGTATAACGCTGAGTATATTGGGCATAGAGTAATGACAAATAAAAATCACTTGTTATTACCACTAACAAGGCTCAAAATAGCCCCACAGTAACACAGTACCATAATAAGGTTCCCTACATTCAAACCGAGGCATTGAGAACTTTGTCAGTGTCCATACAGTTTAATAAAAATATATTTTATACACAGAGGCAACTTCGCGAATACAGGAAGAAGCCATCTTTGAAATATGGTCTCTTACCAGTCGATCTACGAACGCTCAATTCGAAGTGCGCTGAACTGTGCAGAATCTCATATGGTCCGTCCGCACTTGGATCGGCGTTCGTAGATCGAACTGGTAGAGACTATATTTCAAAGATGGCTTCTTCCTGTATTCGCGAAGTTGACTCTGTGTATAA
Organism: Hybognathus amarus; assembly: GCA_030378365.1. Taxonomy (NCBI): domain Eukaryota; kingdom Metazoa; phylum Chordata; class Actinopteri; order Cypriniformes; family Leuciscidae; genus Hybognathus; species Hybognathus amarus. Next base: position 5,040 of record JAQIUQ010006599.1, read on the forward strand.
AATATATTTTTATTAAACTGTATGGACACTGACAAGTTCTCAATGCCTTGGTTTGAATTAATGGCGAATTAATTAATGACTCACCCTCATGTCTATTCAAACCTGTAAGACTTTCGTTCATCTTCAGGGGCTGGTTTCACAAACATAGACTTTGACTATGGCTTAGAAATCGAAGATAGACTTCTAAATCAGACCGTTTCACAAAGCACAGACTCTGTCTATCTTAAGTAGGACTAGGCCTACACAGCAATGCATTCTGGGTAAAATAAAGCCCCTTTCACATAAAGAGTCCGGAAAATACACGGATAATGTGACCCGGCATTTGTCCCGGGATTGTTTGATTTTGGTTCACACTGCCAGTGATTTGCCGGGATCTGTGAGTGCGTCACACACAACCCGGAAAGATCCGGAAAGACACAAGATGTCAGGATGAGATGTGTAACTTACGAAAACATGTACACGCGTAATATCGTCTCCACAAAGCTGCCGAATGATCTCAGCTTCAGCACGGATAGTGAGGAGCTCCTGGTCTCCGCTTCGTTCCAGTTTGCAGACATTTGTTCGTCCTTCTTTGTTGAGGACAAACACAAATGTTCTTTCTAAGAGCAACAGAGTCGCATGATGGCACGAGCGTCATCACTATGACACACCCCTTACGGCATTGGTGCTGACTTTTGTTCACACAGCGTGCGTTCTGGGACTGATCCCGGCTAGGTTACTAGGTCCCCAACCCGGCATCGATGCCGGTATCAATCCCGGGTCATGTTTGCGTTCACACAGAGAGCATTCTGGCAATTTCCCAGCAATTTTCTAGGATCAACGCGCTGTGTGAAAGTGGTTTAAGACACTTTTCAAAACAAAAAACATGGCGGATCGAGTAAGCGCATTCACCCGCTCAATGCAGTTTACCCCAGCGGAATATGTGTTTGTTGGAGGAGTAACAGTTACAAGGACATTTTACTTGGAAAATTTAGCGGAGAATGTAGTAACTAACAAGTAGAAATGTTTAATTTGGACAAAGATTGCTACGACAGTTGAGCATGTACGTCGATGAAGCGTTAAAGTTGCCGTCGCCAAAATGTTTTTGATCATATTCAGTGAAATCGACACTATAATCCGACAGAACAACATAAACAAAAAGTGGTTTTAGAAAAAAAAAACGAGCTTCTAACTCCATCTGGAGGGTGTTATTTGTTTTGCAAAAATCCAGCGCTCCCTGTTAACTGTGTCCAATCAGCCCAGGGGGGTGTGAGATCTGACTGTCAATCACAGATCGGGCACATGCCACCCCTTGCGCACGTTACAATCACATGCACACGCCTGAAGTTCGCGCAGTAAGGAAGAGTGATGGCGGAACACTAACAAACCAAGTAAGCTCATTTAGAGTATAAATGACGTTAGCAATTGCAATATATTGGTAGATTAGCCAGGGCAGCAGTACCTCCAAATAATCCATGGTGTTGATCAGGGCTCCAGACTAACTTTTCTACTGGTTGCACTGGTGCTACCAACTTTTTCAGGTGGTCGCACAAGCATATGATTTGGTCGCACCTTTTTTTTGTTTTTTTTTTTTGCTACATGCCATGGGATTAATCAATGCATGCTGATGAATAGTGGTTTTAATGGACGAAAGCTAGAAAAGGCTTTCTGGGTTGCAGCATAAACACCTGTAATATATTAATTATCATTGCCATATTTCAGAATTTTCATGGATTTTGGACAGTAATTTTAATCTGTAATTTTAAGCATTTTATAGTTCAATTGTATGCAATCTATTTACATTTGAATCACATTCTATCTATCTGTTTATCTATCTATCTGTCCGTCCGTCCGTCTTTTATAATTTTTCTATCAGCATCATCTTTCTATCTTTTAAAAATCATTAAACATTCAAATGTATTCATTAAATTTTAATAGATTAGAGTATTATAATAAGCTAATACAGATTTTTCCTTGTCAAAGTTTATAGTTGTAATAAAAACAGAAATCTCACACTCCTTACCTTCTGCATTTTATAATAATTTCCTTTTCCTCAGTCGAAGCGAATTACTCTAATCTAACCGCTGAAAAGACGTAGGAAGAAGGGGCTTAATTCGTAATTGCGCGTTCCACCATCGCGTGCAACTGCACGTGTCTTGCGGAAGAACACTGTTGCCAGAGCTACTTCTCTCCATTAATGTCTATGGCGAGTCACGCAAGCACTGGGCAACTCCGCATCCAGAGTCGACCCGGGATAAAATAGTCCGAATATAAACACTTATTTTAGGCGTACCGTAGTGATTCAGGATAAATCAAAAACACGGTTTGGAAAATGGATTCATGATGTAGCCTACTCATTCATTTTGAACATAATGTAGCGACTGTCAATGGCTGTGTGGCTGTTAATCAGCTATGTGGAACCCCGGGTGCGCTGTTGGTTGGTGGCCTGGGAAGAGGAGGGCGGGTTGAGGATCGAAGTTCGTCTGTTGTTTTTGGTTGCTCTATTCAGAAGCTGTGTTTCTGAATGCCTGCACGTGCTCTGGCGAATAAACAAGTTAACTGAACTCTGGCCTCGTGTGAGATGCTACAATAAGTTATGGACTGCAGCAGCTGATACAACAGCGTTTTGTTGCGCGAGCGTCCACTCGCACATATGCGACCACATAAAATTTTAACTCGCACATTCTCAAAAAATGGTCGCATATGCGACCAATTTGGTCGCAGTCTGGAACCCTGGTGTTGATGAATGCAGATGAGACGGTCGCGTTGCACAGAAAACCTGGTGCGCACGCACTCGAGCACGAACTCTGTGGGAGGGTATTCGTTGATAGTGGGGGAGGGTCATATGAGTTGTAAACATTCAAAATGTTGCCAAAGTCTATTCAATCAGCCATAGTTGCAACGGCAGCTTTAAAAAATACATGGTACAAGATGCCAAAAAAAAAAATTATCGAGGAAATATAAGCCCGTTTTCATCCCAAAGCATCAATATGAGATGCAGATATATATGGGCCAGAAGGTGCCTCCTAGTGGTCTAACCCTAACCCTACCCCAGACCTAAACCTACCCATAAAACAGTCTACCTGAGAGATTTCTGTCCCTACGCAATTCCACTCTGATGCTTCAGAAATGTCATAAAAGAGATTCGTAAAACTAATTCATATGAATCAAACAGTTTAGTCCAAATTTTCTGAAGAGACAAGATCACGTAATATGATGAATTCATTTATTTAGGCTTATGTACAGAGCGAAAAGCCAGTCATATCTTCAACATTTGTTCAGGTGATATGTGTGCTGTGTGACCAATGCACATCAAACTGTTGCCTTTTGCCAGTCACACTCTATATATGCAGCATTATTATTATGTATCTGGAGAGGGTGATGATAATATCCATGTGAATGTGAGGCGAGATCGGCTCATTAGTTCACTGTGTGCGTCCGGACTCATCTAAAATTGTATGGTAATACAGTTACAACCGTGTTTATTCTGTGGATCATTGCTTTGTTCCTGTGAAACTGGGATTTCAAAGCCACAGGGGTACATGCACAATATTAGTTTTATAACATAGTCACAAAGAAATCTGGCTTGCAATATTTGTATCATCATATTGCATTTTCTATATACAGTAATCATAGCCCTTGAACACCATATGAAATCCTCAAGCTATAGTGTACAGTAGCTACTCTTTTGACGTTTCCTCTTTCCTCGTTTTTGTAAAAAAGAAAATAAAAGAGAGAGACATTGTATATAGCAATTTAGACATCTCTGAATCAATGTTGTTATTGTTAAGTAAAACTATTAAAAACTGAAAATAAAGCTGACAGAGATTCTAATTATTAGAAAACAAACTTTCGAGTAATAATCTAGAATACTGTATAACACTTGATGGCTGATCTGTCTTCCTCGTTGGTTAGGAACCTGGGTGTGTTCTTTGGTGCCAATCTTTCTCTGATTGGCCCAGTCTGTTGTGATTGGTCTACTCTGCTCTGATTGGTCAGATGGCCCAGTCTGTTGTGATTGGCCTACTCTGCTCTGATTGGTCAGACGGCTTAGTCTGTTGTGATTGGCCTACTCTGCTCTGATTGGTCTGATGGTCCCGTCTGTTGTGGTTGGTCTACTCTGCTCTGATTGGTCAGATGGCCCAGTCTGTTGTGATTGGTCTACTCTGCTCTGATTGGTCAGATGGCCCAGTCTGTTGTGACTGGCCTACTCTGCTCTGATTGGTCAGAGGGCCCATTCTGTTGTGATTGGTCTACTCTCCTCTGATTGGTCAGATGGCCCAGTCTATTGTGATTGGTCTACTGTGCTTTGATTGGTCAGATGGCCCAGTCTGTCATGATTGGTCTACTCTGCTCTGATTGGTCAGATGACCCAGTCTGTTGTGATTGGTCTACTCTGCTCTGATTGGTGTACTCTGCTCTGATTGGTCTGATGGCCCAGTCTGTTGTGATTGGCCTACTCTGCTCTGATTGGTCAGATGGCCCAGTCTGTTGCGATTGGTCTACTTTCCTCTGATTGGTCAGATGGCCCAGTCTATTGTGATTGGTCTACTCTGCTCTGATTGGTCAGATGGCCCAGTCTGTTGTGATTGGTCTACTCTGCTCTGATTGGTCAGATGGCCCAGTCTGTTGTGATTGGTCTACTCTGCTCTGATTGGTCAGATGGCCCATTCTGTTGTGATTGGTCTACTCTGCTCTGATTGGTCAGATGGCCCATTCTGTTGTGATTGGTCTACTCTGCTCTGATTGGTCAGATGGCCCAGTCTGTTGTGATTGGTCTACTCCGCTCTGATTGGTCAGATTGCCCAGTCTGTTGTGATTGGTCTACTGCTTACAGCATGTCTTGTATAGAAATGTCCATTACTGTATCTGAATTTCAGCTCCTTGCTGACATGTAACAGTAACGATAGCTGGCATCATGTACATTTTTTACAAACATTGGTTATGGTAGGAAGGAATACTGGAATTACTGAATAATCACTTCTTTCTTTTGAGAGAAAATAACTCGATTTATCTGAGCTGTGATCATGGAAACTCTGCAGACCTTTTACATTCATAAACAGCTGTATTACACAATACACAAAAGGTAATATCTGAATAAACGGACATCAGAAAACACTGAGCTTTCAGGACAGCGCCAATACACCACAAGCTACAGAGTGAGTTATGAAATAAAAGCCAGGAACTTCCCTTGTAAATCACTAAAGGTCACTTAATGACGGTTCTGCTGTCATACTCATTTCATTTATGAACATTTGCTGCCTCGTAACGAATTAAGATCTTTCTACCTGAACCTCATAAACATGTCTTGTAATGTGATATAAACACTGAATGATGTTGCTCTTTATGTGAGACAAATTAGAGAGCTGTAATATTTTTCTTATTAGAACTAAAATGGTGCATGTTTAATGGAGGCTGACTAGAAATGAAAAGGGAATGAGCTTTGTCTTGTAACAACTGCCTTTTGTTGAAACAAACAAACAAATAGGCCTACATGATACCACAGTTCATTAAATCAGTTCAAATGAAAGAAAGACAATGCAAGCCGCCAACATCACTTCATTGGACTTTAAAACTATTGCACAAAGATCTTCCGTATCATGCTTGCGGGCTTTGAGAGAGTAATCTGCATCCAATACTGTTAGCACATATGCACTGCCAAAACTAAATAAAGTAGCTGTTTGGATTTAAATAGGCAAATGTTAAAGAGTCTATGATTGGATCATTATTGCAGTGATTATTCCACATGCAAAATTATTTCACATTCACTGCCATTGATTTTTTTCACCACAACATTATTTTAGATATTTGTATAGACCAGCAATTTAGGAAGTGAATCAATAAATGGTTTTGTCATTGAAAGGTATCCATATCAATATTAACAGTAAATCTTTAAGATGTGACATACGCTCAGAGAGTCTTTAAAGAGAGCAGGAAAGCTGAAAAAGGATAACAATGGCGATTATGTGAAGTAATTGAGGTTAGATGTGTGAGCACACGTCCTTCTATCATCCAATGTCTTGAAGCTCATTGATCTATGATACTCATTATTATGTAGAGATATGAACAGACACAAGTTACTGCTGCTTGGCAGAGACCGTTACTTTCAGTGGAAAAACAATCCACCTTTCCCTTTAAGACAGTTGGACTAAACACTCTTTTTATTTGTTTGCCTTCTTTAATTTGCTTCTGTCCTTCATGTGTTTGATTCACCATGTTCAAAACGAATCCCTCATTTTACAGTTCTGTGAAGTAGGACAAAAGCTGGAGACTAGAATACCAGAGAATGTTCTTTCATTTTTTTAGGTATCTCTTTTTTCTAAACAAGTGGTCTGATCTCACTCCTCATTTAAAATTTATGTGAAAGAGACATCCGTTCTCTCTCTTTTCTGTGTATAGGCCTATAATGAGCATCTCTCAGTCAGAACTAGTTTGACATGTTACCCTGATAAATAAAATATATTTTAAATGCTCAGCCCAAAAAAGATATGTTTATGTGTTACAATATACTTAGCTGAAGGAATTTGAACTTCTATAGTTTTATTTTTAACTGCAACCAACTGTCAAGATCTGGGTAAAGAGATGTGGTTCAGAGCGATGAGCTTTTTACTCATAAAAACAAAACAAAAAAACTACCATGTAGAGGGAACAATCTGGATCCAAAACACACCTGCAGAACAAAATAGAATAGAATAGAATAGAATAAAAACACTACAATTATTAACAGTGAACCAAGATTGAGCAGGTAGAGCAACTGAACATGTAACAAGCGCTGGGTTGGACCAACGCATTCTCATCCTTTAGGGTCATATAGAACGCTATATGACAAAACGGCGTAATGACTACGCACATACCCTTTATCGTTTATATAACACGCACTGTGATGGGTAGGTTTAGGTGTGGGTAAGGTAGGGTAGTCTCATATTACACTAAAGGATTTATGACGCCTTGAGTGCGCGTTATATAAACGATAAAAGGTACCATGTGCGTAATATAGCGCCGCGAACATATGGCCACGAAAACCAGATGCTCTACTGAAAACACGTGAGACAAGAGTGCACGGCGATTGAATGAATACTCATGTGCTCCCAACAACAGACAAAACACGGAGCATGAAAGCCTGAACCCTCAAAACCAAACTAGATATTATTGAGAGATGGCTCTATCAGTGGAGAAAGTGTAATGGATAACAAGTATCTTGTGTTCCTTAATAACCAATCACATTACAACCTTGACGTCATTGCGTTGTGCAACAGTCAATCCCCATTTGCGGACACCATGGAAATGAACAAGAAGTGGCGTAAACTGAATCCCAACTGCCGCGCAATTGTCCGTGACTTGTCTTATACAGTATCTCCAGAATTAATGATTAGCCGACAACCTGTCGATTCATCAAATGATAAGCCATTATCTCACAAAAGCAGTTTATTCTGCGTAGTGAAGCCTCTCCTCCATTCATTGACATCCATTAAAAAAAATGGCCTCTGGTCTCTTTCCCTGGCACTGCAGTATTAGCAGGTATCACGCTTTTCATGCTAACCATGCTTGCCTTAAAGTGTCTTTGCTTTGCACAGACCTCTCCACAGCAAACCACACAATTTGACATATTATTCATACTGCCATCAAGGTTTTGTCAAATACATGTGCTTTTAAAGTAATCTGATGATTTTCACTTGGTAGATGGAAAAGCAATTTATAAAATCTCATTAAAGATGGGGTCTATGTGACCACAGCTTAGCAACCTCATGACAACACTAAAAACCACCCTGAACACCTTAGCAACCATGTACCAATGTTCTGTCAACCACTAAAAATAACACCCATCGATATCAATAATAAAGACTAGATGTCTTATGGAGACATCTAGCCTTTATAACCATAATAAGCCATAATAAAGTCATAATAGCCATAATAAAGGCTTAGAGTCTCTATCGTCATCACCGGCGGCCATCTTGCCACAGGCAAGCTTTCAGGCGGGCTCTGTGGTTCCTGATGTAAGATGAGTGATCAGCACAAACACAAAAACTCTTATCTCGTTGAAATGTTGACGGATTTACAAACGGTTTGGTTTCTTACAAACGTTATTAACGTGGCTACAATTCTGGATGATTATTTACTTATTATTCATAAGTATGCAGTGTCATAACTACATCTATGACGTTTATAACAAACCAAACAGTTTGAAAATCGGTAGAAAATTGAGCAAGTTATGTTTTTTTAAAAGTACACGCACCAATTAAACACAATGTTACGAGTGAGCGAGCTGCCTGTGACAAGATGGCCGCCAGTACAGACGTCGACCTCCATTGCAGCACGGACAAGACATCTAGCCTTTATTATGGACAGGTAACACCAAGTTGTTGCAGTAACTCATGTTTTCATGTCAGAATGTTTTTGTGCCGTTTTTGGCTTTTCCCGCCTCTGAAAAAATCCCTGTGGTAAATGAAAGTGCGTGACAGTAATCAGGGATCTGAATAATCCGAATCTCTTACCGTCTCAAACTTCAGTGTTCTCAGATAGTGTGTCTTTGATCTTGCGCGGCTGTATTAGTGTGGCAGTCGCTTGCAGTTTTCGATTCGCTGAACATGACTTATCTCAGGACATGTATCACTGAACAGAACACCATCTAGCCATTTCATCTCATTTCAAACTGCAGTATTCATTATTACCGGGACACATCACAGGCTGCCAGGACTTAAATGGTTGCATTAAATGGCTTAGTTGATATTTCATAGTCAATTGCCTGCCTATCTGAACTGTTGAAAATGTTGAAAAAAGTTGAAAAGGTCATTTCTTTTTTTTTATCTTTTATTTCTTTTTTTACTATATAGACTTCCTGAGGCTGAACAGCTGTCTAATCTGAGATACATATCTGAGTTAAAATACAATAGAAGTAAACACCTTTTGTTATACTGGTTGAACATCACATCCTGATAGCAATGATAGAAGA
>JAQIUQ010006602.1:0-40080 GCA_030378365.1 Hybognathus amarus
ACGTGAGAAGTCCCTTTAACGGCTTTATCATGCTGACTCAATAGATTGGGTTTTCTATATGTTATTGTTTTTATTTCTACACTTAACGCATTTGAAAATAGCCTAAATAATGTAACAGAATAACAGAATAAACCTATATGCGGTCCCACCTGTTATTATTAGGATTGTTTTTAGGCTATTTGTTTTTTTTGTATGTTTTAAAACGCCTAGATCGGCTGGACGAAAGTTAACCTATAGATTTGAAAGTAAAGAAGAGTATACAGCCTATCTGTATAAACGAGAGCTTTTGTTTGGATTTTTCATTATGTGGCAGATAGCAGTTTAATATTTTTTGTAGTGTGTGGTGTGATCAGGTCAGGTGCGCGATTGTGACTGTCCGGACGGTGCTCCTCACTTTGCAGTTAAAAAAATCACTTAATTTACAAAGAATTGTATTATTGTTGTAGTTTTATATATATTTGATGTTTTTTCATTGTTGTTTTATAAATGCTCTATGAAAATTGCTCAAAAATGTTCAATCAAAACATCCCGTCCTTTTTTTTTTTCCTTTTTCCCTTTTTTTTTCCCTTTTTTTTCCAGAGGAGAAATCCTTGGTCGGACCAAAGTCTTGTCCTGTGCAACGATTCAGTCGACCAAGGATTTCTTTGGTTGACTACAGCCCTACCGGTACCACCCCAAAGTTCCTAAGTTCCTGGGGAAAGTTCCCTCGGTGGAAACGCGGCTTATGCTAGCTGGTAGGAAATGTGACAAACAGCGCTCGGAGACTATTATAGTGTGTGTGTGTGTGTGAGCGGGAGTTGCGAAATTGCAGGCGTGGCTCAAAATGGCTGTTATTTCAAATAGCGTAGCATATTTTTAAACTTAATCGGTTAACCGAGTTTGAACCGTGCTAATGAGGCTCGTGGTCAGTCAAGAAAATGTTTAGTTCTCGTCATTACTACTGTGGAGTGGGTACAACTGTTTTTAATAGGCAGGCTAGCAGTTACCGTTGACTTAGCACCGGCAAACTATGTATCTAGAATGACTGGAAAAACATTTTTGAAAACTGTCTCCACTGATAAATAACACTAGGGCTAACTTGGAAATAATGTTCAATATCCAAAATCCTGAACCACCCCTTTAAATGCAAATTTGAATCAGAAACTGCGATGATTGACAGCTATAACCAATGGACGAGACAAAACGGGATTTATTTTTATTTTTAAGTACTTAGCCTAATCGATCAGTTTTTGCGCTGGTACAGAGAGCTACAGTTTGACTGGCATTGGTAGACCGACTACTGAAACTTTGGTACTGTGCTGAGTTAACATTAACGGCCCCTTAGAATAATGTATATGCCATTTGTGACGCACCTTTCTTTCTTTTTTTTTAATTCTTCACACACACCTGGTCCAGCCAGTGACTCAGCCGCTGAATATACCCCTTTCTGTGCTGTCAGTTGGCGTGTTGTGTTTATCTGGTGGCCAGTATGACTGAGCATGACATTATCTGAATTATAGGGATGAACAGTCATAACTACTGTTATTTGATTCTCTACTGTAGTCCAATTAAAGTAACCCAGTATTCACTGTCTGTGAGACGGCCGAGATACAGTAGCAGTTTTTTTTTCCATGTTGTTTTCCACAACTGTGCTCACTCACAGTTGTGTGTATGAATGTTTTGGGGCCCGGGGCCTGTTGCAGCTGGTGAGTTTCGGTAATTATTGTCACACTGACAGGTCTCTCCACAGTCTCTCATTAAGTTCAAAAAGAGAGAGAGAGCTAGAGAGCCAACTCAGATGAATGAGTGAGAGACATTTTGTCTGGGGCCCCAGATCCGCTGAGCTGAGCTGAGGGGCCCGGGATCAAGGAGAAAGGGTTGGGAAAATGGTGAAAGCAGCTATTTATATTTTGCCATTTCCTCCACGAGAGGAGATTCGCCCCATGAGCTGCATTCACAGAAACTGGCCGATGTGTCTGTGGTCTGCGGGGACTCGTCTCGCTCCCCCAGACGTGCTCCTGAAACACAGCGGGCTCATTCAGAGCCTGCGACCCCGGCTCTCGGATCAGACACCTGCTGCTCAGCGCTCAGTGACGTGGCATTGATTTGACACACGTGTCTGTCTTTCTCTGCTTTTGTCAGTGCGATCACTCAGCCAGACGCTGCTGCAGAATCACATCACTGGGGCTTTAAGTTCGCTGAGACTGTGCTTGGCCTGAACTATGGGTTTACTGTCACTTGTTTTTTGGGGTTTTTTTTGTACTGTATTTTGCTTTTTGGATGATAACTGCACTTGTTACAAATATTTCTTGTGGATTTAATACATTGCTTATTTTAATATAAAAATTAAATATATTTTTATCTAATTTGTATTATTTGCCATAACATAAAAATGCAGTGCTCTATTTTAACGTAATTGATCTTATTGTGAACGATGCATCCATGCAGATATTTAATTTATATATATATATATATATATATATATATATATATATATTAGATTTTTTATGTTTTTAAAAGAAGTCTCTTCTGCTCACGAAGGCTGCGATTTTTTGATAAAAAATACACAAAAAACACAGTAATATTGTGAAATATTATGACAATTTAAAATGACTTTTTTATGTTAATATATATTAAAATGTAATTTATTCCTCTGAAAAAAAGCTGAATTTTCAGCATCATTTACTCCAGTCTTCAGTGTCACATGATCCTTCACAAATCACTCTGAATATGATGATTTTATGCTCCAAAAACATGTATGATTATTATCCATTAGTTGAAAACAGTTTTTTACATTTTTATTTCAGGATTCTTTGATGAATAGAAAGTTCAAAAGAACAGCATTTATTTAATTAGAATCTTTTCTAACATTATAAATGTCTTTACTGTAACTTTTGATCAATGTAACTCATCCTTGATGAATAGAAGTATTGATTTCTTATTTATTTCCCCCAAAAATAAAATACAAATTCTTACTGACCCCAAACTTTTTAAAGGGTAGTGTTTAATGTAACAAAAGCTTTCCATTTCAGATAAAAGCTGTTCTTTTGAACTTTCTATTCATCAAATCCTGAAATAAAAATGTAAAAACTGTTTTCAACATGGATAAATAATCATACATGTTTTTGGAGCATAAAATTATCATATTAGAGTGATTTGTGAAGGATCATGTGACACTGAAGACTGGAGTAATGATGCTGATAATTCAGCTTTTTTCAGAGGAATAAATTACATTTAATATATATATTAACATAAAAAAGTAATTTTAAATTGTCATAATATTTCACAATATTACTGTGTTTTTTGTGTATTTTTATCAAAAAATTGGCAGCCTTGGTGAGCAGAAGAGACTTCTTTTTTTTTTCTTGATGCATGTTTAACAATGCATATAATAAATTTTAATTTTATGGAAAATAATAAAAATATGAAGAGATCTATTGCTACTTCCGTTTCACTGTGACTTATTGTAGCCTATGCAAAACTTATTTTATTGGTTGTTGCATTGTATCAAATGTTGGATTTTTCTTTGTAATAAAAAATAATGGCGTAACTTTTTTCCCCTGTAAATTCCTTTTAAAAAAAAGTTTCACCAGCCTTCTTCAGTCTGTTGTACAGTAACTACTGTTATGGCTGACCAGTGTTTTAAAGAGAATCTTGCTTGACATGTTTATATAATTAACTGCCTAAATAACACCTTGTTTAAATGGGACAGACATTTGGAGGTAACTCTATCGCCCCCTGAGAGTACTGAGGTTTGTTGCCGATTGCAGGAACACAAGGACGTGCGTTAATGATAAAGACGTGCACTCCACTGGCCTTTATGTATATTTTCTTGTATCTCTGGCCTTACAAAACAAAAGCAAGTGTCAAACACAGAAAGATGGAAGTATTATGTGTCAGGAAACTGTAATACCTAAATCTGCCCTCATTTACTCAACACGTGTTTCTGTTCTCTGTTTCACAGTAACGCTGTTTGCTTGAGTAAGCCCACATAGTTAAACCTGCTCAAGCAAACACAATGAGGTCACAGGGGAGAAACTCTTATGCGTGACCACTTTCATATCATTCAGATTGTTTTATCTGTATTTTTTAAAATTAAAAATCATTTTGTGTGTGTTATATGAAGGTCAGTATGGCTGGAGCGGAAGATTTTTTTCAACCGATTAATCTATTGTTTATTTTGTTCGATGATTCGAATAATCTAACGAATTATTTCCCTAACCCAAATAGCTCAAGTCACAACTAACCGACTAACTGATTATCTGTACAGTCAAATAGACCGAACCCATTTAAATTTGTGTGAAACATTATACTGTTCATTTGTCATTTTCACAATTCATTTGCCTTTGACCAAATCTTTGTGTACTTCCTTACCAAGAAGATAAATGTCAGAAGAGCTTAAGATGTGAGACGTGATGTGATGTTTGAAGAAAATTACGAAAAATCTTGTGAACAGAATATTTAATTATGCGTTGTTTTCCAATCAAGCTGTAATGTTGTCAAATTATATATAACTATGAATAAGTAAATATTGGAAATATTATTAATGTCTATTAGTACTTGTATAGTGTTGATGTCTAGAGTTACACAATTCTGCATAAATTTGAGAATCACAATTATTTATTTTTTTGAACTGAGATCCCATTTCCCACGTTTCTGAATGGACAACAAAACAAAATAACGTGTCCATTTACTTAGAGGTTTTGACGATGTTAAGTGCTGCAGTCTATCTTAAATATTTAATTAATTTGAACAAATTATTTTTAAAAAATGGTTTGAATGAATAAGAGCTGTAGTGGTGCGCGTCAAAATTACGCCAATGTCCTATTTTTTGCGTCGACACTTATTTATTTGTTTTTTGCACGTTCTTCTCAGCAGTACAGCTTGCCACACACTAGTGCTGGGCGGTTTGACCAAAAATTTATATCACGGTTTTTTTTTTTAAATCATAACGGTTTTTCGTTTTTTCCGGTTCGGTTTTTTTAATTTATTTTTTTATGCATAGTCAGGTGTTCAATGCATTTTCTACTGGTTAAGAGAGGAATTACTGCAGTAAATTGACTTAGGATGGTCTATTTTACTGTCATTGGTAAATATTGTATAATTCCACACTAGTAATACAGGTTTGCATGGCCCCAGAAAATTATGCTGTTTACAAATAAAAGCCATTCATGATTCTAATGAAGTGAGGAATCAAAATGCAAAGACAACTGCAGTCAAAATACAGAACTTTTATTTTAAACAACACAATTAGAACAACTTGGAATACTTTTGCTAGTTCAAGTACAAATCCAGGAACATTACAGTGCATTCAAGTAAATATAAAAGGAAATCTTGTCTTGCATTGCTTTTGAGGTCTATTAAAGAAATTAAAACAAAATTATGCAACTTGCATTAGTTATTCCTTCAAAAGTATTGCTTCGAAACCAGAACAAACATAAAATAAATATAAAGTGCTAACTTACTTGGCACACAGGATTATCCTGTATAATGGAAACAATATTTGGCTCGACTTTTCTTTAGCTTTCCCCGTGTTACATGCTGATGTGGAGGGCGCTAAATCCGCGGCTGATTTAAGAACGTTACATTCTTGATATTCCAAGACATGTTTGCGGCTAAGGCGCTGGAGCAAATTGCTTGTGTTGCCGGGTCATTCTCCCCAGCGGAGAATTTTTGCCCGACAGCACTTACAATGGTTGTTTGGTCGACGTCGGATTTTTGGAAAACAAAAAACCTCCAAACAACAGACCCGGCTCCTCTTTTTGGCACAAGTTTTTCTTCGGTGTCATCACGGTCATGTTGTACTAATTCTTCAGCATCCATCGTCCATGTAACGTGACAGAGCGCTGCTGTTTGTTTACACTCGTCAGTGCTTCAGTAGTGCAACGGGTAGAAGGTCTGTCTGAAACAGTGTCGCGCGCTCTATGGTCACGCAGCGTAACGGTCTTTCCGAACGTCGTGTAATTAAACCGGTATGGCGGTTTATTCAAATCAAAATCGTGACGAAAATATAAACCGGTTTTTGTTTGAACCGGTTTACCGCCCAGCACTACCACACACACACACATGGGAGACCGAAGCATTGCAGAATAGAGGACGAAGACAACTAGAAGTGAATGTGCTTTAAATTAATCACACACAGTAAACGGACCCTTAAAGGGGTCATATAATGGTACATGCACTTTTACAAGTTGATTGTACTGCAATGTGTGTTGTCAGTGCCTGTACACAACCATCATTTAATGATAAAAATCCATCCAGTGGTTTTGTTTTAATCTCCTTATTTGTTTTCCCCTGTCTCAAAATCGAGCCGTTCGACCATGTGACATCACACGGTCGCACGCCTCTCCGCGGTTGTTGATTGACAGCAGTGTTTCAACACAGATCCGCCCTGAGCGAGCGGTCATCATAGACCGTCATTGTTGATACACTGGAGCAGAATGGCGTCTAAGCGACTGTGTTGTTCTGTTCTTGGGTGCAATAACAAACACAGAAATCATTCATAAATGATGTTCCTAAATTTGAACCGCCGAAGATGCAGTGGCTGAGTTTTGTTTATGAAGGGAATATTCCCCACGATCAACGTCAATGCGCTCATGTTTGCGCGAATCATTTCTCACCAGACTGCTTTATAAACAAGGATCAGTAAAGCTGGTTTTGCTAAGAAGCTGCTCCTGAAAAAAATTATTGGTAGGCTACCAACTATTTATGTTCCCTCTGCACCTAAAGTTTGATTAATCTTTATATTAATCTTTGCAAAATGATGGGGAAAAGTTTTTCATGACCATTCAGGGATGTCAACGATCTAATCGATTATTGAATTAATTGTCGATAATACATTAATCGATCAGAACTTATCCATTATCGATTAATAGGGTCTATGCGCGTGCCTGCTGCTGAACCGCAAAACATGCAAGCGAGCACACCGGAGTTATGTTTGGACTTCATCATGACTACGTTTGCGTGTATTCGCAGCCTTTTGTTTTATGCAAATGTAAGTTGTAATAGTTTATTATGTTACTATATACTGATTTATCTCATTATGTTAAAAATTGAAAGCGTGATCTTTATACCGTGCGCAGCTCGACGGCAATGTCACGACTGACTGATAATGACTCTTGGGAGTGTCATATATTACATAACATATAAAGAGAACAATATTGCAATAAAACATGGTGAATAATTTGGGTTTAGTTTGTCCTGTCGCGTTGTTCCAGGAGAAGGCGCGTGCACAACATTCAGTCATTCTGAATGGCACGTAACTTGGTTCAAGTTCACTTGTGCATTCACGTCATTTTGTGAAGATATTATTTGTAATATTATGTTCATTTTGTATATCTGACTAATCTCATGTCGGTTGTGTTTCTTTTGATTTAAATAACGGAAAGGGCTCAGCGGTTATTAATTAACGCAGCTCAACCAGCAATGCACTAACGTTACTAATAATAACGATGATTAATTTGTGACTGTCAGCTTAGATAACATCAGAACACTATTTTATTATATCGTTGCTGAATTCATTGGGTTTGGTTGCTGTTTTCAGTGTCGCGTCCACAACATTCTGACAAGCACGTCACGTTGATGAGGTGACCGTTGAGTCGTAATATTTGATTATTGAATAATTTAATTTAATTATCTATAATATTGAAACATTTTACAATCTTTTTTTTTTTAGATTAAAGACCTTTATTTTTAGCCCTTTATTTAGATTAAAAACAATTATCTTTAATTTGGTGAGGGAAATAGCATTTTGAGCAGTATTTGCAGAGACCCTGTCCAGCTGTTGGTTACATCTCCACCCAAGTGCTGCTACTAATGTTTAATTTTTTTTATTCAAGTAGTTTACCAGATAGATTATTATATGTAGACTTAATATATTAAGGCTAAGCATACCCATATGAATTTGTATTAACATTTATTTTATCTTGCTTAATGTTTGCAACAGGTGAGCCAGTGCAGAAATATTTTTTATGTATTTAGATTTACTGTGCATAATTTATTTTGTTAAATTGTACATAAATGCCACTCTGTACCATATCCCAACTGTTACAATAAAACACCATTTGAGCAATATAACATGCATTTTTATTCAGTATATAAGCAATTTTTGCGTCTTATGTTAAAGACTCTATTGATACAGTGAGAAGATGTACATTCTCAGGAAAATCTCTGCTTATCAGTTAATAGTTAATCGAATCAATAAGGTCAATCAATTAATGATTAATGAATTAATCAGATAATTTGCATCCCCGAATGACCATTAGTTGTAACGTCAATCTGTCAATGAACTAACGTATACCATCAGTAAACACAGCATTCGTATCTCCACTACTCTACCCTGCCAGTGCATATGAAGATAAGATCAAAGTAACATTACGTTAAAGGAGATCTATAACCTAGTATTACCTTGGATACCCACTAGTAGCATGAATTGAAGTATAGAACAAGGCTTTACTCCGCGTCAGCGCGCGCTCTGACTGGTAAAGGTGCACAGACCTCACCCCAATCATCTCCAGCAGTAGCAGCCTCTGATCGCAGAAACTAACTCCGCCTCCATTTCCCTCCCCATCTGACATTAGTATTTAAACATTCTCAATGCATGAAAAAATGTTTGTAAAAAAATATTTTGATAACACGGTTTTGGTGGCTGTTCAGTGTTTTTAACCACATAATATTTATTTTAGGTTTCAGACATTTAAATACATATAATTAATAGCAAAACAATACATTTTTATTTTGTAAAATACACAATGGTGTCTATGGAAGCAGTAATAACCCATTCAAATATTTGACAGCGGTTTTTATTCATATCAGAGAGACACAGTGTAAACATGATGTTTAGCCGATGCCAATTGAACATCGTGATGTCTGTCAGCTGTCAATCGTCCATTGGCCCAACCTTAGTCTGCAACACAGAAACAATGAAACTGTGGTTGCAAAAACTGTTTTAAATTATTTTTATTCATCATGTTTAATGTCATTGTCATGAAAGGATTAATGGAGAACAAAGTGGTAATAGAAAATATGTTTATGGTTATCGTGTGATTTTCTGTTCTGTATTGAATATTTCAATTGGTAAGCATCTCATAGTTTTTTGTGGTTTGATGCAAACCATGATGGAGGAGTGTGCTGTGCCGTTTCCTCTTTATATTTCAGTGTTATTTCATCACTAATTAGAGCCTGTAAACAGTCACAGACTCGTGTTCAGATAAGGCTTCGGATTATTCAGCTTTGGAAAACGCTCCTCTGGAGTTAATTTTTCTAGCTAGCATCACGTTTGTGGTCATTGAATAGGTTTCCTGTGTTAAATGTTACATGACATCTTTGTATTAAGCTGTTTTATTAGATGTCTTTCCGTGGTTTAAATTGAATGATTTAGGCCTACATTAGACATGAATCATTTCAGTGAGTTGTACTGTTGTTTTCAACATACCTTCTGATGTTCATTTGTTTATTTTGTGCTACAACTAACGTTAGTAGGAAAGAGGAAGAGACGAATCGATTTCACATGCTGTTTGAACTATCACGCCACATTAAAGAGTACCAAAACTACATTTATTGTTTGAATTATGTTGTTAAATTGACAGAATATAGTTTTATTTCAAAAGTAACCTGCTTTGTTTTGTCTGTTATTAACTTTCTCACACTGCTGAGTTCAGGCTTCATTTGCTCTCAGAAGTGCTGTGTAATCTTCAATTCTTCAGGTGGGCTGCATTACATTGCCCCACTGGTCAGACTGTGTGTTCTGCAGGCCCTTACAATAGGTCACAGAGATCAAAAAGCTTATTCAACGGTTCAATAATAAAAATGTCAACAATTTTATATTGTCGATAATGCCGACTAATCTTTCCGATCCTGCTTTCAGATAACTTGAAGGAAACTGGACCTGAGCTAAAATGAACTCACTATGATCAGTTGTATTTTTTAACTAATATTAAGAAAGATTATTACTCGACTCTGATTGGTCAGATCGCGCCATCCAGCGTTATGTTATTCCTCTAACAACCGCTAGAAACAGAAAACACAGGCTCAACGGTTTACTGAAGTCAGACTCGGTGCTATACACTGGTAGGAATTGTTTTTTTGTTTTGGAAGTTTTGCTTTTGGTAAATAATAAAATAAAATCTAAGAAAATATTTAAACTCAGTTCGAATAAATATTTTGTGTACAGTTACTTAATTATGCCATCCAGTATCATGGACTCGGTCTCTCTGGTTTCATACAAACGCAGCTGCTGTCATTTTGTGACTTTTGTTTTGTACACTGTTGAGATATAAGATAACGGGTATAATTTTAAAACAGTTTTATCTCAAACCAATATGTTTTATTCCCATAATTATTTTGGTGATAATAAGTGGTATGACTGTATCGTATTCCTTAAATGTCAGTTTAGTTTGAACTTGCCGCACTAGCAACTGCTCTCTCTGCTGAAGAAGCTTTGCATTGAAAATCAATATTTTGTCTAATTATTTACTTATGTGGCAAGTAGCCGTGTAATAAAATGTACCTCCAGCCTGTATCTCAGGATGAACAAGACCATCCTCAACACCCTGTTCGGGGTTTATTCTGAGATAACAGTAGATTCACCGTAGCATAACTTCTGTAACAAAATAGTTATTTCATTGTGAATGCATTAACTAACGTTAACTAATGGGACCTTATTATAAAGTGTTGCGTATTGTTCTTTATAATTATTTTCCATTTTAATCTGTTTGAAACACTATTTATTTATTTTATTTTTTAATTTCTACATTTAAATGTTCGTTGTTCTTTTTGTTATAAAAAAGTTATTCAACCTGTTATGACAACACTTCTTTTGCAACTTATTTTCAATTTTGTGAATCCCGATAATACAAAATACTGTTATGAAAGGTTTAGCAATTTTTACATGAAAATTTGATAACGTCACATCCCTACTTATGTCACTATTATGGTTAACATTTCATGTTGAATTTCAAGTTTGTGTGTCAATTATATGCTTTGTATAACATCAGCGTACATGAAACCAGGCGTCACCTGTGTGTTTGAGCGGGAGAAATGGAGAAACTGAAATATTTTACCATTTGACCTTGATCTTTAAATAGGCCAAGAGAAAAACAGGTGTTTGCCATGTTTTCCACTTGTTCACTCTTTTGATGAAGATGAAGTTGAATGCACTGCTGCAGGATTCAGTGCACTAGTAATGCGTCCTGGGAGCTTGTTTGCCGTTGTGGACGAGGTCACTGACTGCTATAGTGCTATCACATTTGTGAAAAAATCCTGATCGATTTTTGTGACATAAGTGTTCATTGAATCAATTGTAAAATCGACTTTCGACGTTTCCATTTTCAGCGCCTAAAATAGGCAAATCCACATCTAATTAACAGGCATTAGGGACGACGTAAAGAGGGCGCTTGAGACGCACACAAGTCAGCAATATTCCTGATGATTTATTGGTGTGCCGTTTGTGCACAATGACAAACAGGAGTGCACGATTCTGGAAAAACAATAAGCAGAGTGGACTGCCATAACATCAATGAAAAACATCACTGCAGGTTTCACCATGGCTGTGTTTGCGATTAGAAATGTCAAGCAAATTTCACCTAAACGTAGACGATTGTAGCCCGAATCTGTATGAGTCCGAATTCTGTACCTGTATTCGAATCTGTATTCTGTATTCGGGAGAACGACGCGAAGTCATGTTTACTGTGGCGAGCGGGACGGAGTGAGGGCCGCGGGAGAATGGCGCGAGTCATGTTTACTGTGACGAGCGCGGACGAGTGGAGGCCGCGGGAGACGGCGCGAGTCATGTTTACTGTGGCGAGCGGGACGAGTGAGGGCCGCGGGAGACGGCGCGAGTCATCTTTACTGTGGCGAGCGGGACGAGTGAGGGCCGCGGAGAACGGCGCCAGTCATGTCTACTGTGGCGAGCGGGATGAGTGAGGGCCGCGGGAGACGGCGCTGAGTCATGTTTACTGTGTGCGAGCGGACGAGTGAGGGCCGCGGGAGAACGGAGCGAGTCATGTTTACTGTGGCGAGCAGGACGAGTGAGGGCCGCGGGAGAACGCCGCGAGTCATGTTTACTGTGGCGAGCGGGACGAGTGAGGGCCGCGGGAGAACGACACGAGTCATGTTTACTGTGGCGAGCGGGACGAGTGAGGGCCGCGGGAGAACGGCGCGAGTCATGTTTACTGTGGCGAGCGGGACGAGTGAGGGCCGCGGAGAACGGCGCGAGTCATGTTTACTGTGGCGAGTGGGACGAGTGAGGGCTGCGGGAGAACGGCGCGAGTCATGTTTACTGTGGCGAGCGTGACGAGTGAGGGCCGCGGGAGAACGGCGCGAGTCATGTTTACTGTGGCGAGCGGGACGAGTGAGGGCCGCGGGAGAACGGCGCGAGTCATGTTTACTGTGGCGAGAGGGACGAGTGAGGGCCGCGGGAGAACGGCGCGAGTCATGTTTACTGTGGCGAGCGGACGAGTGAGGGCCGCTGGAGAACGGCGCGAGTCATGTTTCACTGTGGCGAGCGGACGAGTGAGGGCCGCGGGAGAACGGCGCGAGTCATGTTTACTGTGGCGAGCGGACGAGTGAGGGCCGCGGGAGAACGGCGCGAGTCATGTTTACTGGTGGCGAGCGGGACGAGTGAGGGCCGCGGAGAGAACGGCGCGAGTCATGTTTACTGTGGCGAGCGGGACGAGTGAGGGCCGCGGGAGAACGGCAGCGAGTCAATGTTTACTGTGGCGAGCGGGATCGAGTGAGGGCCGCGGGAGAACGGCGCGAGTCATGTTCACTGTGGCGAGCGGGATCGAGTGAGGGCCGCGGGAGAACGGCGTGAGTCATGTTTACTGTGGCGAGTCGGGACGAGTGAGGGCCGCGGGAGAACGGCGCGAGTCATGTTTCACTTGTGGCGAGCGGGGACGAGCTGAGGGCCGCGGGAGAACGTCGCGAGCTCATGTTTACTGTGGCGAGCGGGGACGAGTGAGGGCCGCGGAGAACGGCGCGAGTCATGTTTACTGTGGCGAGAGAGGGACGAGTGGGGGCCGGCGGGAGAACGGCGCGAGTCATGTTTACTGTGGCGAGAGGGACGAGTGAGGGCCGCGGGAGAACGGCGCGAGTCATGTTCACTGTGGCGAGCAGGGACGAGTTAGGGCCGCGGGAGAACGGCGCTAGTCATGTTTACTGTGGCGAGCGGGGACGAGTGAGGGCCGCGGGAGAACGCGCGCGAGTCATGTTATCACTGTGGCGAGCGGGACGGAGTGGAGGCTGCGGGAGAACGGCGCTCATGTTTACTATGTGCTGCGGACTGGTGGGCCGAGCAGGGCACGAGTCATGTTTACTGTGGCGAGCGGGACGAGTGTAGGGCCGCGGGAACCGGCGCGAGTCATGTTTCTGTGGCGAGAGGGACGGAGTGAGGGCCGCGGGAGAACGGCGTCGAGTCAGGTTTCACTGTGGCGAGCGGACGAGTGAGGGCCGCGGGAGACGGCGCGAGTCAGGTTTACTGTGGCGAGAGGGACGAGTGAAGGCTGCGGAGAGGGCGCGAGTCAGGTTTACTGGTGGCGAGCGGACGAGCTGAGGGCCGGGGAGAACGGCGGCGTGAGTCATGTTTACTGTGGCGAGAGGGACGAGTGAAGGCTGCGGGAGAACGGCGTGAGTCAGGTCTCACTGTGGCGGGCGGACGGAGTGAGGGCCGCGGAGAACGGCGTGAGTCATGTTTACTGTGGCGAGCGGGACGAGTGAGGGCCGCAGGAGAACGGCGCGAGTCAGGTTTACTGTGGCGAGCGGGACGAGTGAGGGCCGCGGGAGACGACGCGAGTCATGTTTACTGTGGTGAGCGGAACGAGTGAGGGCCGCGGAGAAGGACGCGAGTCATGTCCAGGAAAAAGAGGATACCCAGTATTCTCTTTTACTACTACTCCGCTTTCTCCACAGAACAGAGCCTGCTAGCTTAGCTTCCAAAACAAGATGGCTGACACTATGTGTTCATTCTGTGAGCTGAGATCCTCCCTCTATGGGCATGTTAAGAACATGCAGGACAGATCCTACTACTGACTTAGTCTTTCAGCCTCTGGGACAAAAAAATCGTCTGATGATGGAAAGAAAAAAAAGATTTTTGCGTCATTTGGAGGATTTGACAAAAAATACATTTAAATCTCTCATCTCAAGGGGAAATGAGGGTGGAAAGCACGATAGGCTAATTAGAAAATACTACAGGTTTTCTACTTGCATAATGCTAAATCTTGAAGTATATCTTTAAAGTCACCATGAAATTAAAAAAAATTAAGTAGTCTTATTTTTATGGAATATAGCAATTTTATAAATGACTTGTCTGTGCACATCATTATTTTTTAAATTCATGTTCCCTTATTTTCTTTAATCAAAATACCTTTCCCTCACTCTTGCAGCGACATGATGATGTATTTACTTGCAACCTATCACTCACATGAGATCCACCAATAGCAAACCACAACCATCCAATCAATTCCCCATAGACAAGATCAAGTCCCACCCTACATTTTTTTTTCTTGCTCAGATAAATTGAAGCCTAAATTAAATCTGTTCATCATATTATATAATTATACGGATTAGTTTTACAATCTCTTTGAACTTTTTGAAGTGTCAAATTGGTAGTTGCGTAGACTGTCAATGGAGGGACAGAAATCAGATTTCATCAGAAAGATCTTCATTTGTGTTTTGAAATTGATGATGAACGAAAGTCTGTGTTTGGCACAGCATGAAGGAGAGTAATTAATCACAGAATTAACATTTTTGGGTGAACTCATTCCTTTTAGGTAGCATTTCTTTTTTTAAACTTACTGAATGAGAACAACAACAAGGTCCTTTTTCACTTCAGGCTCACTTTTTGAGTCAACTGAAAGTCTGAGTTTGATCCGTTTAAATCATTTGTAGTTCTAAACACAGTATCACATTTGCACACTAAATAATTACAGAAGTAAAACTGGGCATTATAGACTAAACAACTGAGGATTGCACACCACCAAAATTTTCCCAAAAGTTGTTCCGAACACAAACTCATGCAGAAACATGTGCTTTGTTGCAAGGAGACGCATGACAGATGGGGAAAAAGTGTTTAAAATTCCCTAAAAATATCAAACATGTATGATATCCTCTGATTGGATGTAGTCATAAAAAACCTGAAGAAAATGTGTTTGTGGCCATCAAATCTTTCAACTCAGCATCTTTTGGCAATTAAAGCTGACTCATCTTGCAGATTGGGCAATAATTGTGTAGTGTATTCCAGACTTCAGTTGTTTACTGTCTAGTTTTTACTAAAACTTTTGCAACCATTTGTAGAGTCTACAAGTGTATGTTGCATAGCATTTTAAAATCTGTTCAGATTTTGACCAAAACTACTCAATTTTTTGATTTGAAGTATCGTTTGGCACAAACGGTTATGAGTTACATGCTGAAGTTTACTACTTGGGGTTAGGGGTTTGTTCAAATATGAATTGCAGACACTGGAGGTCTGTTAGCACGATCATAAGTCTGATCATGAGTGGTTTTATTATGGAAAATGTCGAAGGAAGCCCTGAGGGAGTCCTTTTCAGCCCAAAGATATTAAGGTCCTTTTGTGAAGAGGGCAGATTCCTTGTATGACTTTAGCTCTGGTCTGTCTCAAGTGGTGATGAAGCCCTATATAAGGCTAATAAACTGAATGTGTGTTTCAGCGTGGCCATCCAGTTTCACACACTTGCGTCAGCAGCACGAGTCTCCATATTCTGCCTAAACCAACAGGTCTGGATTTCTCCTCTAAACCTCACGTCAACATTAGCGCCACATAAATGAGTATTGGATGATCAAGTTTTGTGTGTTCAGCTGCTTTGATATTATGTGGTCGTCTTCATTGACAGGGGGCATATGAGATGTCTGAACCTTGGTCTTAGATGACACACACACACACAGATCTTCTTTAAAGATGATGAATTGGTTTTAAAACTTGAGCTTTTCCAAGGTTGTGCAAGTTGGAAAATAGGACGAGTGCCTACGGAAAACAGGTTTTCCCTGCTCTCTTGAATTAAAGGGATAGTTCACCCAAATATGAAAATGGTTGTTTATTATTTATCTCACCGTCATGCTGTTCCAAATCATATGATTCTTTGTTCTTCTCTGTGTCACAAAAGGAGATGTTTAGAAGTTGGCTAAGGCCGTTCACACGTTTTCCATTCCAACACGCTACTTTTCCATTGTTTTTCTATGTAAAACACGCACTAGACAGACATGTAGAACTGTTGGGCTTGCGTCTTTTGCAGTATCTCGCACATGACATGGCATTTTAAAAACACTGTGCTAAAGCCTAAATCAGTTCAACTTTTAAAAACTTGCAAAAGTACGTATCGAACTGAGCCCTAACCGCTGCTCTTTTCCTTACAATGAAAACATGCATTGAGGTGTCAAATTACAAATAGTTAAAGTTGAAATGACTTAAAGGGGGGGCGACTGATTTTTCTTTGCATGATGTGTTTATGGGGTGCAATATAACATGTATCCATGGTTTTTCTTTTTTAAAAAGTCTTATTTTTCATAAACTTCACCTTTATTGTCAGCCGCGCTCTCCTCTGTTCTCTGTTTTAACCCTCAGGTGCTCTTCGTTTCGGAGTCACACTTGTTATCTTCCTGGTCAAAAAGTGACCGGACACCTAAAAATGACACTTTCTCCATCCCAGTAAAATCAATGCAATTTATTTTTGTTTCTATAATATTTATTCTTTTTAATTTCGTATTTTGAGACAATTTAATTGAATTTATTAATATTTATGCAATATTTATAGTTTATTTTTGCCATGGAAAAATATATATATTTTTCCATATATATATTTTTTTTTTTTTTCAAAAAAATATAAATGCAGTATTTTAGTTTAATATAGAGTTAGGCTAGGGGTGCCTAATCCTGCTCCTGCCTGATTCGACTGTCCTGCACAGTTCATCTCCAACCCTAATCAAACACACCTGCCTTTAATTTTCAAATGATCCTGACCTTAATTGGGTGCTTCAGGTGTGTTCGATTATGGTTGGAGATGAACTGTGCAGGACAGTCGATCGGCAGGAGCAGGATTGGGCACCCCTGGTGTAGGCCTTCAGAAAAAATATTTTTTGAAGAAAATTAGCACCATCTGGTAACAAGTATAGAGAAAAAGCGTAAAATCATAGTGTAACCACTATATGGCATACAGCTCTCTATGGAGAGGCATGTGAATTCCCCAGCTGTTTATGAACACTTTTTTTTTGTTGTTGGTGGATTTGAATATATAGTTGAAACAATCTCAAACTATTTCTTATAAAAAAAATTGAGAAAAAACAAAAATGCACTTTTTTTTCTTCTTTTTTTTACAATTTCCCATTCATTTCCTATGGGGTCATTTTTAAAAGAAGCAAAAGTGTGACTCATTTTTTTAAACTGAGTCCACTTAAATTGCTCGAATCATGACCTCAATTTTTTTTTGTGTTCATATACCCAATGCCATAAAAGTCACCAAGTTTCGTAACATTCCAATGAAGGTTTGATTTTTAAAATTTCAAAACAGAAAATTTTTCGGTCAGGAAATGACCGAAGAGCACTTAAGGATGACTTAAAGGGATAGTTTAATTGACTTGCCCTTAGGTTGTTCCTAACCTGGATATCTGTCTTCTGCTGAACACAAAAAGAAGATATTTTGAAGAGTGTCGGTAACCAAAGTGTCTATGGGACTATTTTTTTCCATAAAGTCAATGGGGCCCAACAACTGTCTGACTTTTCATAAAATCTACTTTGTAACATTTGGGACAACTTGAGGATGAGTAAATAATGAGAGAATTTTCATTTTTGTCTGAACTATACTTTTAATTTTGCTCCCTCAATTGAAAAACAAAACAAAAACAAAGGTCCCTCTCCAGCCCACCCAGAGCATTTATTGAAACTAAACACTATTGACGTGACAATCATTTTACATACGAACCCACATTAACATATCAGCACATACTCATTTCACATGTGAAAGTGTTAGCCAATCATAAAATAAGTAATTTACATAAAACAGTCTTAAAGGTGCAGTAGCACAAACATTGTCTTTAGTACCGAGCAATATCATATAGAGGGAGTAAAATGGACGTGACAAAACCAGGGCTCTCAGAGCGTCACGCATTGAGCGTGACAGTCACTCATTTCGGTCTTTTGTCACGCACTCCCGCCACACATTGTATTTCTCACGCAGAAAAACTATTTATCATATATTTAATATGCCGCAGCGCCCAAATTGTCTCTAGCCGCTTCACTCTCATAGTGGAACGCAGCGCGCAGCTCTCCCCTGCTCTCGCAGCCTGTCGCTTTATCAGCCAATCAAAAAAGGAAAGGGCTACACAATTTTAGCCAATCAGAAAATAGCACTACTGTATCTGGGTAAGATTTAACGCAACAACCAATAAAAAAGCATTTCAAGGAATTGTTCACGTGATTCTGCAACAACATCTCTTCCAAAGTTTTGTTCATCCGCAGAGGAAACGACTGGAGCTTCTAATATCACTGAGCAGAGTAAGTCATGAGAATCTCCTGTTTTAATGTTACAACAAATTTACAAATTGTTTGACACAAACAAACACAACTCTAACCACTGTTAGAGAATCATATTTTATAATTATCCTGCCATGAATGCATTAATCATTGCATATATGTCTTTCAAAGATGTCAGGGTAAAAGCAACGAGCATCCTCTCATTCGCCCTGAGAGGAGAGCCCCTGAAAAGGCTAGGTTAAGAGGAGTGCTGGCCCAGAGAAGGTGGCCAAAAGGGTAGGCCCATTAGAGGAGGAGATGGTGCCATGTGTCATACATTTTCTGCAAGTCTCAGCAATTAACAACAACACAAAAACACTAATATTAATATTATTAATGAAACACCCACATTCCAACGACCCCCCCCCCTCAACAACCAACAACACCCCCCCCCCCCATTGGGGCGGGGGAATGTCACTCTTGCCTGTCTTCAAAACTTGAGAGCCCTGCAAAACAAATGACTAACCGTTTTGTGGTTGCAGTAACCTTGACTAAACGATGTGGACTTCAGATAGTAAAGTAAGAGTGTACTAAAACAAAACATTGGCTGCACCTCCTGTAGAGTATTGTTGTGTTTGAAATCCTTGCGGATACGCTTGGGAGTTTAAGGCCCGTGTGTGTGTGATGTGTCAGAGGAAGAGGCAGTGCTGGAGTGGAAAACACATGGATTGCATTCCCAGCTCCCAGAGCCCTGTGATTTGAGCTTTCAGAGGCATTATGTTACAGCATCTACAGAGCTCACACTGGGCCTGTACTGGGTCTCGTAATGACCTACCGCTGTGGGTCCGTATTTACTGTATTTCTGCACTATGAGGCGCACTTAAAAACCTTTAAATTTATCAAAAATCTACAGTGCGCCTTATAATCCGGAGCGCCTTATATATGGATAAATTGGTTACTAGCTCATTTTTTTGAGAGATCAACCTAAAATTTGAAACTTATTCTTTTTTTTTTTCCCAGTTTTAGAGTTGCCCAGGTTTTGATAATATATATTTTATATAAAATATAAATATTTTTTTTATATTGTTAATTTTCATAAACTCAAACCGTCTATAACTTTTTTTTCTATTTCACTTTCTTAATTTATTTCACTTCTACAAAAATCTGCCAAATGTCTTCTTTAAAACAAGACCAATCTCATGTCTATATTCCAAAGCATTCTTGAATTGCAACCATTTAAGTTTGAAATGTGTATTTTCACGTACATTCAAAAAAAGGGGGTGACCCTTTAGGGGTTAAAGCCACATAATATAAAGTGTAAAAAGTTTCCCAGAATACTTCAATCTAAATTATTGATGATTGCAAAATTTACTATTTAAAGTAACCAGTAGTCCTCATCTAAAACTATTTTAAAAAAAATTGTGTTAATTGAAATGCTAATTCCATGAACTGCAATAAACTAAAGGGAAATAATTAGATGTATTAGATGAAAATGAAAATTATAATCTAATACTTAATTTGATTTAATACTTAATTTGAAGTACTAAAATTACTTACACTAAAACTGAAGAAATAGCAAAATAATAACAAAAAACTATTGCCATAACTAAAATGTTTTAATTGTATATAAATAATACTACATGTAAACACATTGTACATTGTAAACCTAGTTGTAAGTAGCCATGGAATCAAATTGACAACTTTAATAAATATCCTGATTGTATGAATGATTCATCTGTCAAAATTGGTGCAGGTAATATCAAAGTATAATGTCAAAGTAAGCGAATCATTATAATCTCACCCCATCAATTCTGTATTCTGCTTCAAGTGTGTGACATTAGAGAAGGTACATGCTTTCTTTATGTTGTCTTTTTAAAGGAGGAGAACGTTCGTCTGAGACACCTTGAGACGTTCAGTGATTCAGTACTGATGGATGGAGACTTTACTGATCCTTTGGTGAAATGTATATCCATAACACATTGATTGATGCGAAAAACGTACATACCGTGCTGTTAAAAGTGGCGTCGCTCTGTAATTTAACCCTCATTAATTCTGACATTCATCATTACCCATCACTCCCTTCTCGCCGGATCAGCAGTGTCTGAGGGCAGAGAGAGCTCCTCTCAGATCTCTGAGGTGGTCTACGCCTGTCACTCGGCACACGGCGGCTCCTCACCAAACTGATTCAGACTGACTTTTGAGGCAGCGAAGCGGTTGAATGATCTTCAGCAAAATAGAGCGAGCTTCGGTGAAAACTTAAAGTCGCCTTTCCAGTGCACAAGACAAACGACAGCCGTTGGACCGGAAGTCATTCATTTCCAATGGAGAGTCGCACGAGAGTTGCGAGGAGTTCCGATCATATGCGTATGCGGAAAATTCAGCTTTGGATCCAGCTTTGTTAAAATCATAGACCGCAAAGAAATAGACACAGTGACCCCATTGATTTCAACGGAGAACATTGAAGCCCGTTAAAAGCTGATAGCCAGGCGTTCTGCGCAAGCTCAAACTGAGCCAGTCACGTGAGCAACCTGTATGTCTTCTAGTAGCTGTGCCGAGAGAAATCGGAATAATTCCCTTCTGAATCTCATGTACCCCTCTTCCATCAAGGCAGAGCTAGCGCACGGTAGTCGGTGTTACCGGTGTTACCGGTGCCCACCGCGGTTGGCATGTGAAAAAAAAAAAGTTTAAAGCCTTAAAATTATATAGAACGCAATTACGCAGTAGTTGACGTGCGTCTGTATTCGAGTTCTCTTCGGGCTTGAACAAACCATAACACACACATTATGCTAAAATGTCCATAAGAGCAGTCTTAAACGAACGTAGAGATTTGTGAGAAAATGGGACGCGTGTCAGATCACGTCTCTGTCCGTTATTTTGAAATCGGAAGCGAGTCTTCCAGTGCCGCCTTTAATCACAGAAGAGTTGCGAATGTGTTGGCGTAATTTTTGTTTAATGTAGAAATTATGTATTCTAAAAATACATTTCTTTCATACTTGACTATATACTAGGGGTGTAACGATACACGCATTCGTCATTGAACCGTTCGGTACTAGGCTTTCGGTTCGGTTTTCGGTATCGCATTTTTCGGAACGGTTCGTTCGGTTCATTTTTCCTGCCGACCAACATTTCGTTCATTCAAATGTAGGCGCGTGTCAAGCGCGTTCATAATGTAAGAGAGCCTGGCGTGCGTGACCACAACATTGCCCAACATCAAATGGCAAATGTAATGCAAGCGGAACGAAACTGAGCTACAGTAGCAGCTACTCGTTATTGTGTGGTTGTTTGGATGACGGACTGTTTATCAGTTTGGACCAATGCACCACGAGCCGACTCTTGATCAGCACTGTTATTACACAGCCAAATACAGTAAAGAAAACATTTGAATTTGCCACTGAAGTAATAACATCGCTGCGAGATCTAGTGAGAAACATTCACATTTCTCCGTTATTAACGGATCAAACAGCGCTGACGTGGAAACCAGGAAGAAACATTGTGACATGAACGAATTATATCCAGTGTCTACAGATCAGCAACATCACCAAGGATTTACTGTATAACACTCTTAACTGTAAGTTTGGCAGGAATAGTAGGCTATAATGCTTTCAAGTAACATCACGTCGGTTGTATTTTGACATTATGAATACAATTGCTGCTCTCAAATGTTAATCTGAACTAAAATAAACCTTTGTTTATAACTACTACAATATTACATTTCATTTTGTCCAACGAGCTGTTTTTATATGCTCCTAAGAAAAGTCAAGTATAGTTCCATCATTGCTCAAAGTTAAAAAATATCATACTTTATGATGTTAGTTTTAATAAAAATATAATAAAAAAAATTAAATCAAGGAAATTTCTCTGCCATTTCTTTCTTTTTGCTGTATTTGAACCGTACCGAACCGTGTCCGTGACACAAGTGTATCGTATTCGAACCGAACCGTGAATTTTGTGAACCGTTACACCCCTACTATATACAGTGAAGATCATTTATAAATATGAAAATTGAATTCAGAAAGTAATAAAGAAGCAGGAACAAACACTATATACTAGGGCTGTCAACTTTAGTCGTTCTAGTCGACTAATCAGTCCATATCGTCTTGGTCTGACTGAAATTCTTTATTGGTTCGAACCAGTCGCATTTTTTTTTTTTTTTGCCAATAGAAATACATTTTCAATGATTTACTCCCTGATATTTATTCCTTTATAAAGCAGTTATTTAATTACTGTATTCTAAATATAATTAGCCTATGTTTTATCCCCAACTTTAAATGCTTTTAGGCTATTTCTTGTAACTGCGCCACAGTTCAGCGCACACACATAACACACTCGGGAACCGCACCTACTGGCTACGGCTGCTGCCTCGCTGCTCAGTAAAAGGGATGTACTGGTAGGTGGTTTTGCTGTATTCATTCAGTTCACTGCTACTTTAGTCGACAGAATGTCCAAGAAATCTAAATCTTTTGTCTGGCTACATGTTTGTGGAGGTAGGCGACGGTGGCGACCGCGTTGCTCTCATTATGAGCGCGCACATCGTGTGCCTATTTGAAATCAAACTCAGCGCGCAAAAGACGTGAGCAGCTCTTTTAACGGCTTTATCATACTGACTCAATAGATTGTTTTCTTAATAGGTTTTTATCTGTACACTTGACTCATTTGAAAGTAGCCTAAATAATGTAACAAAACGAAATTAAACTTATATGCTATCTTACAACACAGCCTAGATTTCAGATAGTTTTTTTAGGCTATTTTGTCTGTTGTTTTAAGACGCCTAACAGATCGGCTGGACAAAAGTTAACCCATAGCTTTGTAAGTAAAGAAGAATACAGCCTGTATAAACGAGAGCTTTTGTTAGGATTTTTCATTATGTGGCAGATAGCAGTTATATTATTTTGTAGCGTGTGGTGTGATCAGGTGCGCGATTGTGACCGTCACTATAGACCAAGGACAGAGCTCCTCACTTGCAGTTAAACAAATCACTTAATTTTCAAAGAATTGTATTATTATTATAGTTTTATTTATTTTCGATGTTTTTTCGTTGTTGTTTTATAAATGCTCTATGACAATTGTTTAAAAAATGTTCAATCTAAACATCCGTTTTTTTTTTTTTTTTTTTTTTTTGAGTCGACTATCGTTCGCGCAGGACGAAGACCTTCGGTCGGACTTAAGGATTTCTTTGGTCTAATACAGCCCTAATATCCTATATACATATCCTATATCCCATACATAAATTGTCGAAAATATATCCAAATTTGTAAAATCGCGGCAGCAGCTTCAGGTTGGTCAGCATTGTTGTTTATCTTCTACTTCCACACTTCTTCCCGCCGGAGCCTCGCTTTAGATTTCAAAAATGTCGGCTGCGCTGAAATCAGCGCGATTCTGCCTTCAAAAATCGATCAGATGAATGAATCTCAATCTCAGGAGATGGGAAGTGAAACTAACATTGCATTCGGACGAACCTTGATGCCTTCCGACCTTGGCAATGAATCCCAGCATTCATCAGTTCTCAGTCGCCGTGTGCTTGTCAGGCCCTGGTGGCGGGCCGAAGACGTTACAGCGGAAGTGGTGAGCGAATCAATCACCCTCTCACTTCATCTAGACACAATGGAGGGAGGAAGCTGTGCAGTCTCAGGCTTCTGCAGTATCTCTCAGGTGCGGTCTAAGCTCGACTCCGCAATGGTTGCAGCTTTCTTAAGACATCTGTAGACCTCATTTGTTTCGATTTGCAGTGCACACTCTTTCTTTTCAATGCGAAAGGTTATAGTAACATGTTTCAGGGGAGGGATGAACCTTACTGCGGGTTACAAGAGCAAAGCCAGAATTACCTGTTAACCAGTGAGCATGTTTAAATTTGTAGGAGGAACATGAATCGTAAAGCAGAGGATATAATGACTCAAAGTTGTTGTCTACGTCAGAGACGGGAAACGTCACTAATGAACCTGTGGTTTTCGGATAAGGTGGGACATCTTCCGGTTTTGGTTGAGTCTTCAGGCAGAATTATTTATTAGCACTTCACCCATAACATATGAATAGTCACTAAAGAGCTTTCTGTGTTGCCGCTGAAGCCGAGGGCCTGAAACCATCGTCAGTGCATCACTTTACCACACAAATAAGCTTTACACAAGAGTTTCGACTTGCTTTTGAACGCAGTGAACATTTGATGTCGTTTCGCTCACACTCAGTATTCAAATTAACACTTAAAATACTAAAAACAGCTATGATTGGAGCTTTCTTCGCAATTTTTTTAGTGCGAACACAAGAATGTTTCGCCCACAAATCAGACATTGCTTGCGTTCTGAGCCAGATCTTGGGTTTTTTATTAGTGCTAGCTCAAAATAAACATAAAAAAACAAAGTTTTTTGTTGTTTCACTGGTGAGAATATGGGCAGTCCTGTATATAAAAACAATAAAAAGTTGATCACAAAATAAGGAAAGTTAATGCTTTTATTAAAAGTAGTAAAGTACAATTTTATTTAGATTCTAGTAATGTTTAATGTTAGCATGTCGCTGAAGTTAACAGATTAGCTGTCTAATTAACTGTAACATTTTTGGAAATAGCAGCGGTTGGATTAGTCCTTATTCGGTGTGATTTGTGGACTCGATTTCAAAAGATTATTTTCTGAATGATTGTCTCAACCAGGGCTCCAGACTAACTTTTCTACTGGTTGCACTGGTGCTACCAACTTTTTCAGTTGGTCTGCACAAGCATATGATTTGGTCTGCACCTTTGTTTTTTTAGGGTTTTTTTTGTTTGTTTTTTTGCTACATGCCATGGAATTAATTAATGCATGCTGATGAATAGTGGTTTTAATGGTAACCAAAGCTAGCAAAGGCTTTCTGGGTTGCAGCATAAACACCTGTAATATATTAATTATCATTGCCAAATTTCAGGATTTTCATGGATTTTGGAACAGTAATTTTAATCTGTAAGTTTTAAGCATTTCATAGCCTTCTAATCCGTATGACAATCTATTTACATTTGAATCACATTCTATTTATCTGTTTATCTATCTGTCCGTCCGTCGTCTTTTATCATTTTTCTATCAGCATCATCTTTCTATCTTTTAAAAATCATTAAACATTCAAATGTATTCATTACATTTTAATAGATTAGAGTATTATAATAAGCTAATATAGATTTTTCCTTGTCAAAGTTTGTCTCACACTCCTTACCTTCTGCATTTTATAATTATATTCCTTTCCCCTCAGTTGAGCGATTACTCTCATCTAACCGCTGAAAAGACATAGGAAGAAGGGGCTTAATTCGTAATGGCGCGTTCCACCATCAGTGTGCAATGCGCGTGCCGTCTACGTTCGTCAATAAATAAACTGCACGTGTGTTGCGGAGAACACTTTAGCTGGAGCTACTTCTCTCCGTTAATGTCTGATGGTGAATCACGCAGGCACTGGGCAACTCCGCATCCAGTCGACCCCGGGATAAAATAGTCCGAATATAAACACTTATTATAGGCGTGAGCGTAGTGCATTCAGGATAAATCAAAAAACACGGTTTCGAAAAAAGGATTCATGATGTAGCCGACTCATTCATTTTGAACATAATGTAGCGACTGTCAATGGCTGTGTGGCTGTCAATCAGCTATGTGGTAACCCGTGCTGGGGGGGCGGTTTAGGATCGAAGTTGCGTCTGTTGTTTTTGGTTGCTCTATTCAGAGAGCTGGTGTTTCTGAATGCCTGCACGTGCTCTGGCGATAAACAAGTTAACTGAACTCTGGCCTCGTGTGAGATGCTACAATAAGTTAATCGGACTGCAGCAGCTGATACAACAGCGCTTTGTTGCGCGGCGTCCACTCGCACATATGCGACCACATAAAATTTTAACTCGCACATTCTCAAAAATGGTTGCACATGCGACCAATTTGGTTCGCAGCTCTGGAACCCTGGTTCCAACGTTTAATTAATCCGAATCGGATGTTGCTCAAGTTTTGTTGCTGGTCTGAGATTTTGTTCAGTTAAATAAAATAATAAGGAACAGAATTGGGGATTATAATTGACTGGTTAACTGTTAACCGAAAGTAAGGTTTTAGTCTTATTAATTTTGTTAAATAGTTAGCTATTTTCAAAATGTTTGCAATCAGTAAGCTATGCATATGAAAAAAAAAAACACATAAGTTGCGTAGTGTACAAAAAGTCCTTTAAATTTTACCAGTGTGCAGAACAGAACAATAAAAAATAGGCCTATATGTAGCTAAAATTATTGTAAAATATAAAATTCTTTAATTAACATAAATTTCAAGCCAAAATGAATTTATTTAAAGCAAAACTGAAAACGTATCTCTCATTAATTCTCATTTAACATTCAAATCTGACGTCTGGTTAATGATTACTGGTTCGTCAGGTAAAATTAACGGAAGCACACATCCCTAAACACAGTGTTTCTCTGTGAAATGTAGTGCAGAAAAATTCACTACCGTTCGCATGTTAGAATGACATTAGAATTAATAGTTTAGGACTGCAAAGGCACTGTCGAATTCTTTCTCTAACAGCTAAACAAAATATAAAAAAAATGTCAATAAGATCCATTTGCGCAGCGTAGTCGGCAGCTTCATTGATTATAACAGGAGTTTTCCCAAGAGTTTAGCTTTGAGTACACTTTGCTTAATGATCTGTCCTGACTCCTGACAGTGATTTTTATATTTCATAAATAAATAGTATATGCAAATATTGCAAACTGTTTCTTTGCATTTATCTTGGATTTATTGTTCACATGGGTAGGCTACTTTGTAAAGTGTGTGTGTGGATGACTGTGTTCATCTGCCAACACTGCCAAAACCCTGCAGTTTATATACATGCTATAGATATTTTGTGGGTTTTGGCCTGGCCTTACTCATAATATGTGACTACTGTCTTTTAACCATCAGTTAACCATGCCAGCTGTAGCTTTCACTAGATGCACGTCATGAGGAGCGTGAGATTGTGTACATCTGGCTCTGTGTTTCCTCTCTTTCTGATCTTATCAGGGTTCTTGAACTTTAGTATAGTGTTGATGGATGTTGAAAGGATGAGCTTAAATTCTCTCCTCTGGCTTGAATAGGGATTAAAATTCAAGACACTTCTCCAGGTTGGTCCAGTTTTCACTTTATCTTGCATTTATGACATAACAGTGCTGGACTAAATATGTATATATACAAACATGGATGTTTGCTACATGCTATGCTACAGTGGTGTCTACATTTCAGGTTATAAACATACAAAACAGAGTTATCAATCTTGTCATTTACTTAATTTTTGTGAGTATGCATGAAATTTTAGTTCTTTTTTTTATAAATTGTTGTTACCAATGAATATTGGCTTTATGTAGCCCTAATGTAAATATCTTACTCACACCTGAGGGCTGTCAAACGATTAATCGTGATTAATCGCATCCAGAATACAATTTTGTGTTTACATAATATATGTGGGTGCATCGATGTATAATTATTTTATATATATATAAATACGCACACTTGCTTGTATATATTTAGAAATATTTTCATGTATATACTATACAGATTTATATATAATTTATATTATAAATATTAGGGGTGTAACGATTTTCCAGTTTAACCAAAAAAATGCATACTGAACTTACTATTTTAATCGATACTGGCATTGCGTACCGAACACGCCTTGCCACGCCCCCTGCTACCCCGGCTCGTCCAGCCCGGCTCAAGTCAACCTCATGACTCACTGAAAACAGTACACAATGAATTCAGTTCTGAACCTAGTCACCATTAACACCAAACAACAAGCTCCGTATTTTGTTAACTTCCTATAATAAGCAAGGTGTAATCTTTCAGATTCTGTCTATTTGATCACGAAATTCAAACAATAAATGGCGTTTTGGCCGCTCTTTGATGTGACGTGACCGATCGCTTACTAGGCTCCTCATTTCAAGCGGCAGCGCGTCGCGCGAAGTAAACTGCAGACCATCTTCCTCAGTTACAGAAAGGACACCTGAAGGCATGTTGAAAGATACAGTATACTTACTGAAAGGCATCATAACTCGTGTAATCGCTCAATCAGTGTTTAAACAGCGGAAAGACGTCAATAAAACAGCAAAGCTTTAGCTTGTCACTAGCATTATATTTACCTCAGCAGGCAAGTGATTCAGTGTCCACAACTTCCTATATACTGAACCTTTGCACTAAAATAAATGCACTGTTAGCCTGTATATTATATTTTACTTAACCTGTTAATGATATCTTGATTATTTAATTTATGTTTAAATATCTTTCATGAAAATGACAACTGTGTAAATTATTAGAGTAAAAACACAAGTTAATGTAAAAACTGCCTTATGTTCAGTTTACATGTTTTCATACAATGTGTTGTGTGTTAATTATTATATCTAAAAAATAAATGGCATCTGAATTTCGGTTAAAAGTCTAGGCTACAACATTTAATGTTATAGTAATGTGCAGCCTTCAATAGTTCACAGTATTAGCAGATTTTTTAATCCTTGTGAAATGTTTAATTGTAACTGAATTAATTTAAGGCAAAGACCTTTTTTTCATTAAACCAATGTTTAAAAAAAAAGCCATTTTAGCTTTCTAAATCTTAAACCAATCGAGTCGAACCAAGACGGTCAAAATGTGGGAAATTCTAAACCTAGTTCTTGTGTATTGCTACACCCTTAATAAATATAAATATTTTATTAATAATATTTTTTTTATTGCATGTGTGTGTGTTTTTATTTCATATATATATATATATATATATATATATATATATATATATATATATATATATATATATATATATATATATATATATATATACACAAAATAATTTTACACAGTGCTACCCACATATATTATGTAAACACAAACTCTTATTTCTGATGTCAATTAATTGTCACGAATCGTTTGACAGCCCTACTCACATCACACCTAATGTTGTTGACCTTTAAAAACACTGAAAATGTAGATAAATGTTGGAAGAAGAGCATTCAGAGAAGGAATGATGTTGGAGAATCACGTCTTTCGAATTTGACTAAATATTACTAAAACATTTTTTTTGGTGTGGATTAACTCTGTGTATACTAATTGTCCACCATTAGACTAATAGTATGTGGTAACAAAGTAAACAGGGTCAATTTTGATTTAATGCGGACAGTATTGGGTCAGTAATATTGGGCTTTAATTGGTTAACAGCCATAGAATTAAAATAATGATCAGCTTTTAATATTGTTGGATTCCTGCATGTAAAATTTACAACAGTTCAATGGTGTAGTCTAGTTAGTTCAATCATTTCTACTTAGACCATTTTTGTTTTTGTAAGGGTTTTGATGAGAAAGTATTAGTCAAGTCCAGGGCTGGGCAATAAACTATATCATATCAAAATCATGATAAAATTTATATTGATAATCGATATAAGCTCTGGTAGTTTTACTCTTCTTTATCTCAGGACTAGTTGTTCAGTGTGCCCCAAGCACATAACATTTGGGTTTGTAAAAACTCGCACACATGCTGTAAATGAACCTGCGGGCAAACCCAACGCATCTGTGCCAACTCAACGAGTGAAGGGGTTTCTGGGACGGCTGGAGAGACAGATGGAGAGGAGGATACAGGCTCACTTTCAGCTCTCGTGACCTCAATAGTGACACGAGCCCAGATGCAGATGTTTCTTTGTGCTGCACAGCTCTTCTGTGAAGTGCGTCTCTTTAAAGCTTGTATAGCAACAGATGCACACGGTTGGAGGTTTCTCAAAGCTAACGTGTTTGTCCTATCAGACTGTCGGCAGCTTGAAGACTGTTGCACTTCTGTCACTTTTGTAGTGATTAAAGGAGTAGTTCACTTAAAAAAAAAAAAAAAAACATTTGCTGATATTTCACTCACCTCATGTCATCCAATATGTCCATGTCTTTCTTTCTTCAGTTCGAAAAGAAATTAAGGTTTTTGATGAAAACATTCCAGGATTTTCTCCATATAATGGACTTCAATGGCAACCAAATGGTTCAAGGTCCAAAAGACAGTTTCAGTGCAGCTTCAAAGTCATGAACGATCATCACAGAACAGAGCAAGGCGAGCATTTGTGCTTATAAAACTTTTATTTATTTTTTAAATGAGTGATCACTTTGTTAGATAAGACCCTTATTCATCGTCTGTGTCGCTGTAAGCCGCATTGAAACTGTAATTTGGACCTTAAACCGTTTTGGTTGCCATTGAAGTCCATTATATGGAGAAAATCCTGGAATGTTTTCATCAAAAACCTTAATTTCTTTTCGACTGAAGAAAGAAAGACATGGACATCTTGGATGACATGGGGGTGAGTAAATTATCAACAATTTTTTTTTTTTTTTTAAGTGAACCACTTCTTTAAAGCAGACAGTATTAATTTTTAGCATGCAAAAAACTCCAGAGGGCATTGCGCCATTTTTTGGTTCGCATTTGGTGACATCACATCCTGTTTTTGGTTTGTTTACAAGTCTTTGGTCCGTGTTGCATTATATTTAATTCCGAAACGCACCAGAATTCGTTTGGAAGCTGGCTGAGACCAATCAGCTTGTTTGGTCGCATCAAATATTTAAAATGAAAAATGGTTCAGATGGCACATTCACAATTATTCAAATGAACCGCACTAACTGAGCAATCGCATCAGAGTTCGTTTTAGGCTATGTTCACACAGAAACGATTCTGAAGAGAAAACGCAAGTGGCGTTTGCGTTATCACTTTTTATTCTTCGTTTAGACAAGCATTTTGGGTGGGAAATCTGCGTGCGTATGGTGTCGCAAAGTGTGTGAAATTAAATGTTGTATGCACTCCACGCGGCTAGGTGGCAATGTGTAGCACTGCCACACAACAACACTAAGTCCGTGCGCCTGCGTACAACCTTAACTGTCAAGCAGACTTTCGCGCTTTTACCCTTTAGACGGGAACGCGCGGTGAAGCATTTTTAAGATTGCCACTAGAGGGTGTTTTTTTGCATTTTAAAGCCCCAAAAATGCTGTCGCCGTGTAAATGAAAGGCACACCTCGAATAAATTTTTTTTAGGTTTTCACCTGCGTAGCATTCTCATGTAACACACCCTTAATCCAGCCAAACATGCCAATTGTGCAACACTCACACCTTTCTTTTTCTGTCTGGCAAAGTGATGAAGCATTTCTAGTTCTGTCAATTTTTCTACAACTTTGTTACAGAAAATGATTAATTTTATATTATATTATGCAGTAATTTAGGGTTGATATGCATATGTTTTTTTTAAAGAAGCCGCTTCCATTCACCAAGACTGCTATCAATTTGTCAATCTATCAATAAAAAAGTAATATTGTGGAAATATGACATTTGAATGAATTGTTGTCTATTAGAATAGATTTGTAATGTCATTTATTCC
This sequence comes from Hybognathus amarus, assembly GCA_030378365.1. Lineage (NCBI taxonomy): Eukaryota > Metazoa > Chordata > Actinopteri > Cypriniformes > Leuciscidae > Hybognathus > Hybognathus amarus. The sequence continues at coordinate 31,766 of JAQIUQ010006602.1, forward strand.
TGCTGATGCAATGCCTACCGTGATCATGCAGATTAGAGCCAGTAATTCAGATATCGGCATGCCAATATTATTGGCCGATATAAGGCATTTTCCAAATTATCGGTATCGGCAGTTATAATGGTCGATAAATGAATATTTCACAAATAAAAAAATAAAAACTGACGAAACACGCTTGAACCATGTCATGAATGTTGGAGTTGTATAGTTTGTCCACCAGAGGGCACTCTTCGCCGTCTCTGTTGGCAACACTCGTTGAGTTGGTCACGAGACATACATTGCTTGAATAACAATTAAAAGAACATCCCCATCAGTTGCGGAATTAGTTAGTAATAATTACGTTACGTTGTTACAGTGTAGTTGACTGACTGTCCTTTTAACTTTTGATAATGTGACTGAAGTATTTCTTTAATAGTGTGTGACAGTTATAGCAATGAGACTAATCATCTCTTCTTCGCCTGTTATATTGAAAATGTATGTTTTACACTTTGCAGTATGACGCCATCCATTGCTAAATTATAACTCATCATAGACTAGCTAATCACAAAGCTAGCTAATGCCACTATCATCAGTATGTTCTGTTGTGACAATAAAATAAACAAGTTTCTTTTCAAAATGCATGATCATAATATTTTAGTTAAAACTCATAAATAACAACAAATAACTAACATTAGAGAAATCTGTTAATGTTTTGTTGAACGTTTTAAAAAAATAAATATATATCGGCCGATATATCGGCATATCGGATTTTAAAACCAAAAAATATTGTATCGGTATCGGCCTTCAAAATCCTTTATCGGTTCGGGCTCTAATGCAGATATTCTGCTAAAAACAGTTCCTGATCATTGTCAATGTTGAAAACAGTTGTGCTGCCAACAGTATGAATGTCTTACTGTCACTTTTGATCAATTTAATGTCCTCGCTGAATAAAAGTTGAATTCTTAAAAAAAACAACAACAACAAAACACTGCACACACCCTCGCATTGAGTTCCTTATGTTTCAGCAGGAGGTAAAGAAGACTATAAGGAGATGTTAGATTGGCCTTCACTCGCTGATCTCCAGCTATGCGGTGGGAGTGAACGGGCTGAAGGCTTCGTCTGCCAGACTGTCTCTGCACTGTTGTTAACTTTACCTCCTGCTGTTCATTCGTCTAATTACTGAAGCTGCGAGAGGTTTGAAGTTCCTAATACCACATGATAGAGCCCATAAAATACATCTAGATAACTTTGCAGCGGAGTTAATCAACAGAGATGTGCGAGGTGAACGTGAGATGTGTGTGTTTCTCTGTTTCGAAACCTTGCGTGATGTTGTTGGCAGTCACAAACTCTGAAGCATCTACGATTCTTTGTTCTGGTCTAAGTCTGAAGCAGCATTGCATGCATCACAGTCTCTAATTGCACACTTGATGTGGACTTGCAGTCTTGTGGGTCTTCGCTTGCACTTATCGGTGATTTCCACAAGATCGAAGGCGTTTCATTCTCGTAAACTCAAAGGGCTTTTATGCCCCCGATCCGGAAGTTATAAAAATCAATCCAGCGATAATACATCTGCGATGCATTAAGCATTGCAAAATAGACATGATTATTTCTAATATGGCTCCTATCAATTAATATCAATTAATCGTTACGGTTTCCACTTAGTGCAACATTGGTACTTTTTTTTTTTTTTAACCAAACAAACTAGAAACTTTGTTTAGAAATCACTTGTAAACTAGAACACTGAAAATGAGTAATATAATACACATAATATAATTATAATCCACTTTGCAGTGGTCTGAAAGTTAAATAAAAATGACAGTGTCTCTTATAGTGTGCATTATAGCCTATACAGTAGTTGTATGATTTAATTAAACAACATGTGGGGCAGTTAATAAAGGTCAAACTGTGAATGTAAAAAATATATATATATATATATATGTATAATCCTTTAGGTGAGTGTATGTTGTCGAGATAGCACTGGGCTGAGACACTGCGAGCCCATGTTTGAGAGATGTTTTAGGACGTTTGCATCTCTTACTGTACAGTGAGTTGAATTACTCTTGGAAATGGGCAACTTACAAATCATTGATACTTTTAAATCAAACTTTGTATAATCTGAATAACATGCATGAATTTGTGAGGTCACGGATATTTACAGTTGCCAATAATTAACCCTTTAGTGTTCGAATCGATATATCCCAAAGGCTGATATATTGGCATTTTTGAATTATCGGCTGTTAATGTTTTTCTATTTGGGCAATGTTGTGGAGACACTTTAATTTTGACAATGCTTATTTAACATTATTTTTATGAAATAATTTTGCTCAGTTCATAAGGTTGTATCACCCAGCCATAACGTCCAGGGTTCATTCATTGGAGTAGTGTGATTTTTCATGTATTCTGCAGTTAAAAAGAAAAAAAAAGACAAACCCTTGATTTAGGCAGGATCGACAAATTGATGATCACAGGATTAAATGAGTAGTTCACTTTTAGAAAAACTTTTGCTGATAATTTACTCACCCCCATGTCATCCAAGATGTCCATGTCTTTCTTTCTTCAGTTGAAAAGAAATTAAGGTTTTTGATAAACATTCCAGGATTTTTCTCCATATAATGGACTTCAAATGGGAACCAAATGGTTCTAGGTCCAAATGAGAGTTTCTGTGCAGCTTCAAAGGGCTTTAAACGACACCAGACGATGAATAAGGGTCTTATCAAGCGAAACGAGTGCTCATTTAAAAATAAATAACAAAGTTTAAGTTTTATAAGCTCAAATGCTTGCCGTTTTGTGATGCGCGTTCGTGACTCTCCTGTTCAAACTCGTCATCAAACTGAACGAATCTTTTTCCGGAAAATATTCGTTAATTTTGGTCACGAACGTGTTTTGCACTGAAACTCTCATTTGGACCTTCAACCGTTTGAGTTTCCAATGATGTCCATTATGTGGAGAAAAATGCTGGAATGTTTTCATCAAAAACCTTAATTTCTTTTCGACTGGAGAAAGAAAGACGTGGACATCTTGGATGACATGGGGGTGAGTAAATTATCAGCAAAAGTGTTTTTAAAAGTGAACTACTCCTTTAAGACAATATCTACCGGCACGGTCACTTTTTTGGTGTGTTTCTGACTCTTTTACTGAAGTCAGCGTTCAGTTTGTCAGGTATGATGTCGGGATTGTAGATGGAAAGCACAGTTTTCTCTTTTGAATTTGTTTTTTAAATGTTCTACCCTGCACTGCTTGGTATTCGGTATGATGCATTTCAAATGAAATGGCATATCCTGCTTTTGCTGTTTGCGCTCTACTTTTGGATCTGCCTTTTCCCCCACTATTTTCCTGACTCACCCTTGGACAATAGACAATCGCTGGCCATCATTCTAGAGGAAGTGATCTCTTGCTTTGACTGCATGGAGATCATTTGACTAAACTGTCTTCTGGCAGTCGTCGAATTGAGCCCCTAAAACAATGGTCATCTTCATCAGTTATTTATTTAGCCAAATGGCACACAATCGCTGGAGAGATGATTGTCTTTGGAGAGTAAACAGAGGAACATTTCCTGCGTACATCTGAGGGTGTTCCCAACAGCGGCGTCGCCAGCGTGACATGCCAGGCGCCTTCGGACGGGAGTAACGCGTTGGTTTTTTTCCAAAGTCATTGCCGTCTGTTTCCATTAGTGGTGTCCTTTCTCGTTTTATTTGTCTTTGAGAACATGCGGTTTTGTTAAACTTCTGATTTTCTTTCTTTTCTAGGTCTGCCTTCGAGCATCTTTACTAAGATATCCACAGCTTTAATGCAGCACAGGTAAGCATTTATCTTTTGTGTTTAAAGGAGTAGTTCACTTTAAAAAAAAAACTTTTGCTGAAAATTTACTCACCCCATGTCATCCAAGATGTCCATGTCATTCTTTCTTCAGTTCGAAAAGAAATTAAGGTTTTTGATAAACATTCCAGGATTTTCTCCACCTAATGGACTTCATTGGGAACCAAATGGTTCAAGGCCCAAATGAGAGTTTCAGTGCAGCTTCAAAGGGCTTTAAACGACACCAGACGATGAATAAGGGTCTTATCTAGGACCCTTCGAGTCATGACTTCGAAAAAAGATTTGCTCATTTTTATGAATGAGTTTGAATAGGAGAGTCACGAACGCGCATCACAGAACAGAGCAATGCAAGCATTTGAGCTTATAAAACTTAAACTTTTTTATTTATTTTTGAAATGAGCGATCGTTTCTCTTGATAAGACCCTTATTCATCGTCTGGTGTCGTTTAAAGCCCTTTGAAGCTGCACTGAAACTCTCACTTGGACCTTGAACCATTTGGTTCCCATTGAAGTCCATTATATGGAGAAAATCCTGGAATGTTTTCATCAAAAACCTTAATTTTTGACTGAAGAAAGAAAGACATGGATATCTTGGATGACATGAAGGTGAGTAAATTATCAGCAAAAGTTTTGTAAAAGTGAACTAATCCTTTAACATTTGGCTGAACATTTTAAGTAACAAGTGGAAACTTTGGCAAGACAAACTTTGATTTAATTAGCTTGGCAACACTTGAGAGATTGGTGGATAGTTGCTAAATTTGTGTAATCGAAATACCTATAATAACCATAAAAAATAAACAACTTTAAGCTTAAGTACACAAGGACTCTTATTTTGAAATGTCTTGCTCATTTAAGGGAAAAATGCTCTCTTGCAACCATTCACAACACATTACAATATAAACATTATAAAGTAAACATTGTCTTTATTCATCTACAGAAGATCATATGGAATCTATTGGCAATATGGTGTTGTGTTTATTGATTATGAACTGCTCTCTGCCACGCACGTCCCAAAGCTTTTTGACTGGATTCAGTATCGCTCATAAATCCCACCCTCTCCATGTAAACAAATGGGAAACAAGCTAAACAATCAAATTACACTTCAAATAAACATTTTCCAAATTCGGTTTCTGTCATTTCAGATAATGTTTATCTCGCCGATGTACGATCACAAGCGGTGCGAAGCGACAAACGCAAAAAGACCCCATTATAACCAGAGACGCTGTCTACACTGGAAACGGCGAAATGCGACATGATTAAGGGTGTCGCGATTTCGACTTTAAATCGAAATCGATCTAAATTAATTCACAATCTCGAACTTCGAATTAAAAAATGTATTGCGCGCACGGCAGAAAGGGAGAGAGCGAGAGACCTTGCGTGTGTGCCTCATGAAGCGCATGTTGAGCATCCTGATTGGTCGATTTATAAAAATCGAGAATCGAATGGAACCGTGACCCTAGAATTGAAAAAAGTAATTGAATCGAGGATTTGGAGAATCGTGACACCCTCTAGACATGATTCCAGACAGTAAACCGATCCCGTTCTATTTCTGGCATAATCCAAGCGCTCGCGACATGAACGGTTCATTTGTTCCAGTCCAGTGCAGACGGCTCTCGAGCTTTTGCGGTGCTACGCCACATGACGCTATACTTTTTTTTTTTTTTGTAGTGTAAAGCCACATAGATCATGTGGTCACTGTTTCCAAACTTTTCAACAAATCCTTTTTTGAATATTTTATGCATCCATTCATTTATATGCTTTTGAGTCTTCATGTCTTCGTTTAGGGCAACGTTTTACTGCTGGGAAGGATTCGTTCAGTGTAACTAATGAAAACATGAGTCCAAAGACCTTTAGAAAGTAGGTCACCTATGTTGTGGCCTAGAGATGTTCATGAGAAGGTGAACAATGATGTTAATGCATTCTGACAGCCAGGTTTGCCTGTCCTGAGCCCTGCAGGCCAATCAGAAACACTGTGTCTTGACATCGCTATACCTGGTCATGTCCTTTAGGCTCAAAGGTCTTCGCTGCACTGATTGGCTGACCGCTCCGCTGCTGTTGTTGTTGTTGTAATACAGAATTGTCATTTTAGATCCATCACTTCAAGCTTAGTCATCTGAGTGAACAACAGGATCTCTGTAAAATGGACAACTTCCACTTTTTAACTCCAGATTGTCCCGGCAAATGTCATTGTTTGTTACTGACGGAGTTCAGTTGAAGTCTTTGTGTTGGTTTTCCAAAGAGCAAGCTGACCTTGAAATGGGACTTGGAAGAGATTTTCACTTTGGCTTGCTTAGTTGGGACAATAATATCTGATCTGCTGCTATGACGCCATTATATGAGAACTGAGCTGGATGATGGCATCACTGATTTCTCCAGGGCAGCTGTATAAATAAACTAAATTGAATAACTTTATTACAATCGAAAATGAACCATCACTGACTCCTGAGTGATGCTATTTCTTCTAGATCTGATAGAAACAAACTCTTGTTGCATTATTTTCCCATGTTACCACCGAAGATTCTGCTCCAAAAAAACAATGGGTCTCGTTTCCATGAAACATGAGCAGAACGAACTTTTGTCATCTTGTAAAGTGGCTCTGGCGGGAAACTTTCGGCTCCATTGAAATGTTTCGGATTTTCCAAACCTACACCTGCTCCCAGCGACGCGCGTAAATGGTGCGCTTAAAACATTCTTGAACGTTTTGCTCATTAATAAGGCTGCGTTTTAATTGACCTTAAAATTCGGGAACACATATCTCAAAGAGAATTAAAAAATAATAATAATTATATAGCAATTACATACGGTTTTTCTTCTTACTTACATGATGAGTAGAGCCAGTAATTTATGGAAGCTTGTTTCCGCCCACTGAATAAAAACAGAAGAATTTGCGACTTTTTATCACATAATTGCCTGTTATAAAGTCAGAATTGCGAGATATAAAGTCTCAATGATGAGAAAATAGACAGAAAGCTGTCGACTTTCTCTCACAATTTGTGAGTTTACATCTCGCAATTTCTCATCTTGGGCAATATATATATTTGAGTCTAGACATGTTGAAAAATTCTGACATCGTTTCTCAGAATTGTGAGACATAATCTTGCATTGCCTAACTGATCAGGCCACTCTGAGGGGGAAAACATCTGAACTGCTCTCCCTCAGAACAAGTCTGTTAAATCTTACAATATCGCGACGTGATATCATGCATTTCTGCTACTTCTTCACTCACGCAATTGCACCCTTTATATCCAGCAATTCTGACTTTGCATCTTGCAATTGCGACTTTATACACGTAATTCTGACTTTACATTCGCAATTCTGAGAAATAAAGTCAAATTTGCGAAGATGTAAACTCTGGAATTGTGAGAGAAAAGTAAAAATTGAAAGATAAGTCCGCAATTACCTTTTTTATTTTTCATTCTATGGCAGAAACAAGCTTCATAAGTAATATCAGATCTGGTGAGTCAAATGCGTGCCTTTCCAGTTGAAGTACGATTTTTCTAAGTGAACTAATTCGTTTTTGCTGTCAGTAATGTCAAACCATTTTCTTCTCACTTTGGGACTGTTCGATTAACAGATGGAGCTTCCATTAACTGCATCTGTAATATGCTGCCAAGCTTCCCTTTTTTTTTAGGACCTGATAGGCCACCTAACATGTACGCTCGAAAATAAATTTGGCGTCTTCCGAACGAACTTCTGATAAGAAAACTTCAATTTCTGCATTTGAGTAATCTTTTTCCATTCGCATTCATGTTATATGCCTATATATAGATGTCAGTCGAAATAATGGGCGGATCTCATAGTAATTGAATAATGAACGTGTACGTGCTACTTCCCATTGTATCAATCTGCGTTGGAATTCACTGACACACAGCACACAACATTTCACTATAACATTGACCGTTATCAAAGTATTTGTGAATCAGGAGAAGAGGTTTTTTTATGCGCAAATCACTCTCATATTGTACTCGTATATTTACGAATGTTTCATGAATGAGACCCAATGTGTGGTGACTTGACTTAAACCTATTCTTAAATACTGCAGAACATTTTCATCATTGTTTTCACTTGCCAAAGTAAAGTCTTGTTTCCACTATGTAACCTCAATTTAATTATCATCTTCTCCCCCAAGTGTCTAAGCGAACCCAAGATGACCGGAAGAGGTGATTGTCATCTCCGCGAAAGTTCCGCTACTACATGGCCCAAGCAGGACGAGGAGCTGGACATTAAGAAAGAAAGGTTCGAGCGCCTCTGGCTCCCTGGATCGACTTTCTGCAAGTCCTGGGTGGCGCGTGCGACGACCGTCACCAACAAAGACGGGCTTCCCGTGCCTTCCAACTATGTAGAGCGGAAGAACAGTGCCAGGAAAGCCCCAATCGTCAAGAACCTCAAAGACACTTGAGGTAAAGCCGCAAACTCCAGAGTGACTGGAAACCCACACCGCACGCACATTCAACCTTCAAGAAATCATATTTCTTCAGCAGAACGACTGGTTGTTGTTTTTAAGCGCAAAAGATGTAAGAAATG
>JAQIUQ010006603.1:0-35909 GCA_030378365.1 Hybognathus amarus
ATTGTCTGAAAGTTTTCATTCAAGGACTTTCATTCAAGAACGTATCCATTCAAGAACTGTGAGTGAATTTTCTTCATCTTTAGCCTACTGTAGTTTTTTTACTATGACAACATAGACTGCAGGAGATCTATTAAGCTGCATTCACGCACGCATCTCTTTTGAAATATAATAAGTAATGTGGTTTGTCCTGTCCGTTTAATCCCTTAAGACATAACTGGCTGTGTTTACGTTAATTTTGCACAAGTACATTAAACCACGGAGACGCACAGCCGCATGCGCGAGCAGTCTACTACACATAAACAAAGCGCGCGTGAGGATTTGAAATTGAAAGCAGTCTTCCGTTATAGTGAGGTTCATATTTTAAATATATAAGTCCACTGCATTCCAAACCACATAAATGATGACTTCGTAGAGCATTCGTGAGGAAAATATACCGACGGGCGAGACGGCACACTTCAAGTGTAACATCAAACAAAGTGCGCGTCTCTCACAGCGCGTGCAATGAAGCCTGTGAATGTCCTCGTGATTCGCTTCAATCTTTCCGAACTTTATGAAAGATTATTTTACGGAAGGTTCGAGTGGTGTATGTAGGCCTATGTGAGGAATTGGAAGCAAGCAGAATACGGGTGTTTCTAAAGCAAACTCAGCGTCATTGCACATCTGGTTAAAAACTAAACTCAGTAATCGATTCTGGATTTCTCAGAATCGATCCAGTGTTGGAGAAAGAATCGCGATGCATTGATGGAACGATTTATTTATTTTTTTCTCCCACCCTATCAAATAGCATTGCATATTTTTAAACTGAATCGGTTAACCAGTTTCAACCGGCTAATAAGAGGCTCGGTGGTCAGTCAAGAAAATGTTTAGTTCTCGTCATCCCTACTGTGGAGTGGGTAACACTGTTTTTAATGGCAGGCTAGCAGTTACCGCTGACTTGCGCTAGCCTAGCACCAGCGAACTATGCAACTGAGAGTGACTGGGATGACATTTTTGAAAACCGTCTCCACTGATAAATAGACACTAGGGCTAACTTGGAGTGAGGTTGGATGTCCAAAATCCTGAACCACTCCTTTAAATGCAAATTTGAATCGGAAACTGCAATGATTGACAGGGATAACCAATGGACGAGCAACACTTTTTTTTTAAAAGTACTTAGCCTAATCGATCAGTTTTTGTGCTGGTACTGATATCGGTACAGAGAGCTACAGTTTGACTGGCATTGGTAGACCGACTACTGAAACTTTGGTACTGTGCTGAGTTAACATTAACGGCCCCTTAGAATAATGCATATGCCATTTGTGACGCACCTTCTTTCTTTAATTCTTCACACACACCTGGTCCAGCCAGTGACTCAGCCGCGAATATCCCCTTTCTGTGCTGTCAGTCGGCGTGTGTGTTTATCTGGTGGCCAGTATGACTGAGCATGACATTATCTGAATTATAGGGATGAACAGTCATAACTACTGTTATTTGACTCTCTATACTCGTAGTCCAATTAAAGTAGTCCCAAAGCACTCTCCGCTGTCTGTGAGACGGCCTAGATTCCAGTAGCAGTTTTTTTTTTTCCATGTTGTTTTCACAACTGCGCTCAATCACTCACAGTTGTGTGTATGAATGTTTTGGGGCCCGGGGCCTGTTGCAGCTGGTGAGTTTCGGTAATTATTGTCACACTGACAGGTCTCTCACAGTCTCTCATTAAGTTCAAAAAAGAGAGAGAGAGCTAGAGAGCCAACTCAGATGAATGAGCTGAGAGACATTCTGTCTGGGCCAGATCCGCTGAGCTGAGCTGAGGGGCCCGGGATCAAGGAGAAAGGGTTGGGAAAATGGTGAAAGCAGCTATTTATATTTTGCCATTTCCTCCACGCAGAGGAGATTCGCCCCATGAGCTGCATTCACAGAAACTGGCCGCATGTGTTGTGGTTGCGGGGACTCGTCTCGCTCCCCCAGACGTGCTCCTGAAACACAGCGGGCTCATTCAGAGCCCGCGACCCCGGCTCTCGGATCAACACCTGCTGTTCACCGCTTAGTGACGTGGCATTGATTTGACACACGTGTCTGTCTTTCTCTGCTTTTGTAGTGCGGTCACTAAGCCAGACGCTGCTGCAGAATCACATCACTGGGGCTTTAAGTTCGCTGAGACTGTGCTTGGCCTGAACTATGGGTTTACTGTCACTTGTTTTTTGGGGTTTTTTTTGTACTGTATTTTGCTTTTTGGATGATAACTGCACTTGTTACAAATATTTCTTGTGGATTTAATACATTGCTTATTTTAATATAAAAATTAAATATATTTTAATCTAAAATAAATATTTATCTTTTTTATTTGTATTATTTGCCATAACATAAAAATGCAGTGCTCTATTTTAACATTATTGATCTTATTGTGTGAATGATGTATCCATGCAGATATTTAATTGAGAATTTATATATATATATATATATATATATATATATATGTAGATTTTTATATAAAAGACTTTGTATAGAAGTCTCTTCTGCTCACGAAGGCTGCGATTTTTTGATAAAAAATACACGAAAAAACACAGTAATATTGTGAAATATTATGACAATTTAAAATGACTTTTTTATGTTACATATATATTAAAATGTGATTTATTCCTCTGAAAAAAAGCTGAATTTTCAGCATCATTACTCCAGTCTTCAGTGTCACATGATCCTTCACAAATCACTCTAATATGATGATTTTATGCTCCAAAAACATGTATGATTATTATCCATGTTGAAAACAGTTTTTTACATTTTTATTTCAGGATTCTTTGATGAATAGAAAGTTCAAAGAACAGCATTTATTTACATTAGAATCTTTTCTAACATTATAAATGTCTTTACTGTAACTTTTTGATCAATGTAACTTCATCCTTGATGAATAGAAGTATTGATTTCTTATTTATTTCCCCAAAAAATAAAATACAAATTCTTACTGACCCCAAACTTTTTAAAGGGTAGTGTTTAATGTAACAAAAGCTTTCAATTTCAGATAAAAGCTGTTCTTTTGAACTTTCTATTCATCAAAGAATCCTGAAATAAAAATGTAAAAAACTGTTTTCAACATGGATAATAATCATACATGTTTTTGGAGCATAAAATCATCATATTAGAGTGATTTGTGAAGGATCATGTGACATGAAGACTGGAGTAATGATGCTGAAAATTCAGCTTTTTCAGAGGAATAAATTACATTTTAATATATATTAACATAAAAAAGTCAGTTTTAAATTGTCATAATATTTCACAATATTACTGTGTTTTTGTGTATTTTTATCAAAGAATTGCAGCCTTGGTAGAGCAGAGACTTCTTTAAGAGCATTAAAAAATCTTACCGATCTTAAACTTTTTGACCGGTAGTGCATATATATTTATATACAATTTCATTAGCTTAAACTTAAAATATATGTATATTTTTTATTTTTTATCTCCCTTGATGCATGTTTAAAAATGCATATAATAAATTTTAATTTTATGGAAAATAATAAAAATGCATTGTATCGAATGTCGGATTTGTCTTTTTAATAAAAAATAATGGCGTACCTTTTTTCCCTGTAAATTCCTCAAAAAAAAAAGTTTCACCGCCTTCTGCAGTCTGTTGTACAGTAACTACTGTTATGGCTGACCAGTGTTTTAAAGAGAATCTTGCTTGACATGTTTATATAATTAACTGACTAAATAACACCATGTTTAAATAGGACAGACATTTGCAGGTAACTCTATCGCCCCCTAGAGTACTGAGGTTTGTTGCGATTGCAGGAACACAAGGACGTGCGTTAATGATAAAGACGTGCACTGCACTGGCCTTTATGTAGTATTTTCTTGTATCTCTGGCCTTACAAAACAAAGGCAAGTGTCAGACACAAGAAAGATGGAAGTATTATGTGTCAGGAAACTGTAATACCTAAATTCTGCCCTCATTTACTCACACACGGCTGTTTCTGTTCTCTGTTTCACAGTAGCGCTGTTTGCTTGAGTAAGCCCACAGTAGTTAAACCTGCTCAACAAGCACAATGAGGTCACAGGGGAGAAACTCTTATGCGTGACCACTTTCATATCATTCAGATTGTTTTATCTGTATTTTTTAAAATTAAAAATCATTTTTGTGTGTGTTATATGAAGGCTGGAGTATGTGCAGCGGAGATTTTTTCAACCGATTAATTTTATTGTTTATTTTGTTCCATGTTTTGATAATCTACGTTATTTCCCTACCCCCAATAGCTCGAGTTACAATGTAGTTTTACTTAAACCTTGTATTATCTGGTACAGTCAAATAGACCGAACCCATTTAAATTTGTGTGAAACATTAGACTGTTCATTTGTCATTTTCACAATTCATTTGCCTTTGACCAAATCTTTGTGTACTTCCTTACCAAGAAGATAAATGTCAGAAGAGCTTAAGATGTGAGGACGTGATGTGATGTTTGAAGAAAATTACGAAAAATCTTGTGAACAGAATATTTTAATTATGCGTTGTTTTCCAATCAAGCTGTAATGTTGTCAAATTATCTATAACTATGAATAAGTAAATATTGGAAATATTATTAATGTCTATTAGTACTTGTATAGTGTTGATGTCTAGAGTCTACACAATTCTGCATAAATTTGAGAATCACGATTTATTTAATTTTTCAACTGAGACCCCGATTGTCCCCACGTTTCTGAGCGGACAACTAAACAAAAATAAACGTGTCATTTACTTAGAGGTTTTGACGATGTTAAGTGCTGCAGTCTATCTTAAATATTTAATTAATTTGAAAAAATTATTTTAAAAATGGTTTGAATGAATAAGAGCTAGTGGTGCGCATCAAATTACGCCAATGTCCTATTTTTCCGTCGACACTTATTTATTTCACAGAATAGAGGACGAAGAGACGCTAGAAGTGAATGTGCTTTTAAATTAATCACACACAGTAAACGGACCCTTAAAGGGGTCATATAATGGTACATGCACTTTTACAAGTTGATTGTACTGCAATGTGTGTTGTCAGTGCCTGTACACAACCATCATTTAATGATAAAAATCCATCCAGTGGTTTTGTTTTAATCTCCTTATTTGTTTTCCCCTGTCTCAAATCAGCCGTTCGACCGTGTGACGTCACACGGTCGCACGCCCCTCCCGCGGTTGTTGATTGACAGCAGTGTTTCAACACAGACCCGCCCTGAGCGAGCTGTCATCATAGACTATAGTCCGTCATTGTTGATACACTGGAGCAGAATGGCGTCTAAAGGGGGTCGCACACGGACGCGCAGCGCGCCGCGCAGCGCCACGTCTTTAAAATTCGAACACATTATTCTCTATGAGTGTACACACACCGGCAGCGCCATTCGGCGTCTGTCCGCGGCGCCCAGCGACGGCTCAGGACCGTGTTCAAAACCCTGCAGCGCCACAGAGCGCCATTTACATAGTTTTATATCAAATTTAAATTATTTTTGTCTCAAATCGTTGCTGATGGGTCCTGACTTCGCCCTATCCTGCAATATACATTTCGTTTTGCATTCATTTACAGAAATCAGCTGCTTGAATGACAATTGCTGATGTTATTGGATTTTTAGGTGAGATTCTCAATTCATTCAGTTAACGGATGCTCTGAGGTAAAGTTTTCAGACTGCAGACTCAGCAACGATTGTATTTAATTGTGCAGTACAATAATTACATAGAACAGACATTATCTTCATCTCCTGTCATTAAACATTACAATATTGCTGGCCATACACTGATGAGAAAGTGCGCGTCCGATGTGCGATACCTTGAGTTGGTGTTGCAGCAGTGACACGGCGCTGCCGCGTCCCGGTGTGCGACCCCTAAGCGACTGTGTTGTTCTGTTCTTGGGTGCGATGGCAGACACAGAAATCATTCATAAATGATGTTCCTAAATTTGAACCGCCGAAGATACAGTGGCTGAGTTTTGTTTATGAAGGGAATATTCCCCAGCGATAGACGTCAATGCGCTCATATGTTTGCGACGAATGGTTGTACCCAGACTGCTTTATAAACAAGGATCAGATAAAGCTGGTTTTGCTAAGAAGCTGCTCCTGAAAAAATGATCGCTGCAGGCTACCGACTATTTATGTTCCCTCTTGCACCTGAAAGTTTGATTAATCTTTACATTAATCTTTGCAAACTGATGGGGAAAAGTTTTTCATGACCATTAGTCGTAGCGTCAAGCTGTCAATGAACTGAGAACGTCTACATCAGATTGACGCAGCGTTCGTAAACCTCACTACTCCACCCTGCGAGTGCACAACAAAGACAGATCAAAGTAACATTACGTTAAAGGAGTCATAACCTGAGTATTACCTTGGATACCCATCGAGTAACGGAGTCCGAGAATCTGAGACAAGGCTTTACTCCGCGTACAGCGCGCTTCTGACTGGTAAAGGTGCACAGACCTCACCCCTGAATCATCTCCAGCAGTAGCAGCCTCTGATCGCAAAACTAACTCCGCCTCCATTTCCTCCTCATCTGACATTAGTATTTAAACCTTCTCAATGATGAAAAAATGTTTGTAAAAAATATTTTGATAACACGGTTTTGGTGGCTGTTCAGTGTTTTTAACCACATAATATTTATTTTAGTTTCAGACATTTAAATACATATAATTAATAGCAAAACAATACATTTTTATTTGTAAAATACACAATGGTGTCTATGGAAGCAGTAATGGCCCGTTCAAATGTTCTCGACAGCGGTTTTTATTCATATCAGGAGAGACAGGTGTAAACATGATGTTTAGCCGATGCCAATTGAACATCGTTGATGTCTGTCAGCTGTCAATCGTCCATTGGCCCAACCCTCAGTCTGCAACACAGAAACAATGAAACTGTGGTTAAGCAAGAAACTGCTTTAGATTACTTTTATTCATCATCATGTTTAATGTCATTGTCATGAAAGGATTAATGGAGAACAAAGTGGTAATAGAAAATATGTTTATGGTTCTCAGATGTGATTTTCGTTCTGTATTGAGAGATTCAATTGGTAAGCATTCATAGTAGTTTTGTGGTTTGATGGCAACCCATGATGAGAGGGATGTGCTGTGCCGTTTCCTCTTTATATCTGCAGTGTTATTTCATCACTAATTAGAGCCTGTAAACAGTCACAGACTCAGTGTTCAGATAAGGCTTCGGATTATTCAGCTTTGGAAAACGCTTCCTCTGGAGTTAATTTTTCTAGCTAGCATCACGTTTGTGGTCATTGAATGGGTTAACACTGTTTCGAATAGTGTTAAATGTTACATGACATCTTGTATTAAGCTGTTTTATTGATGTCTTTTCCGTAGTTTAAAATTGAATGATTTAGGCCTACATTAGACATGAATCATTTCAGTGAGTTGTACTGTTGTTTTCAACATACCTTCTGATGTTCATTTGTTTATTTTGTGCTACAACTAACGTTTCAGTCAGGAAGAGGAAGAGACGATCGTTTCACATGCTGTTTGAACTATCACGCCACATTAAAGAGTACCAAAACTACATTTATTGTTTGAATTATGTTGTTAAATTGACAGAATATAGTTTTATTTCAAAAGTAACCTGCTTTGTCTTGTTTGTTATTAACTTTCTCACACTGCTGGTTTGGCTTCATTTGCTCTCAGAAGTGCTGTGTAATCTTCAATTCTTCAGGTGGGCTGCATTACATTGCCCCACTGGTCAGAATCTGTGTTACTGCAGGCCCTTACAATAGGTCACAAGATCAAAAGCTTATTCAACGGTTCGATAATAAAAATGTCAACAATTTTATATTGTCGATAATGCCGACTAATCTTTCCAATTCCTGCTTTCAGATAACTTGAAGGAAACTGGACCTGAGCTAAAATGAACTCACTATGATCAGTTGTATTTTTTAACTAATATTAAGAAAGATTATTCTACGACTCTGATTGGTCAATCGCCCATCCAGCGTTATGTTATTCCTCTAACAACCGCTAAAAACAGAAAACACAGGCTCACGGTTTACTGAAGTCAACTCGGTGCTATACACTGGTAGGAATTGTTTTTTTGTTTTTGGAAGTTTTGCTTTTGGTAAATAATAAAATAAAATCTAAGAAAATATTTAAACTGAGTTCAAATAAATATTTTGTGTACAGTTACTTAATTATGCCATCCAGTATCATGGACTCGGTCTCTCTGGTTTCATACAAACGCAGCTGCTGTCATTTTGTGACTTTTGTTTTGTACACTGTTGAGATATAAGATAACGGGTATAATTTTAAAACAGTTTTATCTCAAACCAATATGTTTTATTCCCATAATTATTTTGGTGATAATAAGTGGTATGACTGTATCGTATTCCTTAAATGTCAGTTTAGTTTGAACTTGCCGCACTAGCAACTGCTCTCTCTGCTGAAGAAGCTTTGCATTGAAAATCAATATTTTGTCTAATTATTTACTTATGTGGCAAGTAGCCGTGTAATAAATGTACCTCCAGCCTGTATCTCAGGATGAACAAGACCATCCTCGACACCCTGTCGGGGTTTATTCTGAGATAACAGTAGATTCACCGTAGCATAACTTCTGTAACAAATAGTTATTTCATTGTGAATGCATTAACTAACGTTAACTAATGGGACCTTGTTATAAAGTGTTGCAGTATTGTTCTTTATAATTATTTTCCATTTTAATCTGTTTGAAACACTATTTATTTATTTATTTTTTAATTTCTACATTTAAATGTTCAATTGTTCTTTTTGTTATAAAAAAGTTATTCAAACCTGTTATGACAACACTTCTTTTGCAACTTATTTCAATTTTGTGAAATCCAGATAATACAAAATACTGTTATGAAAGGTTTAGCAATTTTTACATGAAAATTTGATAACGTCACATCCCTACTTATGTCACTATTATGGTTAACATTTCATGTTGAATTTCAAGTTTGTGTGTCAATTATATGCTTTGTATAACATCAGCGTACATGAAACCAGGCGTCAGCCTGTGTGTTTGAGCGGGAGAAATGGAGAAACTGAAATATTTTACCATTTGACCTTGATCTTTAAATAGGCCAAGAGAAAAACAGGTGTTTGCCATGTTTTCCACTTGTTCACTCTTTTGATGAAGATGAAGTTGAATGCACTGCTGCAGGATTCAGTGCACTAGTAATGCGTCCTGGGAGCTTGTTTGCCGTTGTGGACGAGGTCACTGACTGCTATAGTGCTATCACATTTGTGAAAAAATCCTGATCGATTTTTGTGACATAAGTGTTCATTGAATCAATTGTAAAATCGACTTTCGACGTTTCCATTTTCAGCGCCTAAAATAGGCAAATCCACATCTAATTAACAGGCATTAGGACGAACGTACAGAGGGCGCTTGGAGACGCACACAAGTCAGCAATATTCCTGATGATTTATTGGTGTGCCGTTTGTGCAC
The DNA here is from genome assembly GCA_030378365.1 of Hybognathus amarus. Lineage (NCBI taxonomy): Eukaryota > Metazoa > Chordata > Actinopteri > Cypriniformes > Leuciscidae > Hybognathus > Hybognathus amarus. The sequence goes on from JAQIUQ010006603.1 coordinate 9,376, forward strand.
AATGACAAACAGGAGTGCACGATTCTGGAAAAACAATAAGCAGAGTGGACTGCCATAACATCAATGAAAAACATCACTGCAGGTTTCACCATGGCTGTGTTTGCGATTAGAAATGTCAAGACAAATTTCACCTAAACGTAGACGATTGTAGCCCGAATCTGTATGAGTCCGAATTCTGTACCTGTATTCGAATCTGTATTCTGTATTCGGGAGAGCAGACGCGGAGTCATGTTTACTGTGGCGAGCGGGACGGAGTGAGGGCCGCGGGAGACGGCGCGAGTCATGTTTACTGTGACGAGCGGGACGGAGTGAGGGCCGCGGAGAACGGCGCGAGTCATGTTTACTGTGGCGAGCGGGACGAGTGAGGGCCGCGGGAGAACGGCGCGAGTCATCTTTACTGTGGCGAGCGGACGAGTGAGGGCCGCGGGAGAGCGGCGCGAGTCATGTTTACTGTGGCGGAGCGGGATGAGTGAGGGCCGCGGGAGAACGGCACGAGTCATGTTTACTGTGGCGAGCGGGACGAGTGAGGGCCGCGGGAGAACGGCGCGAGTCATGTTTACTGTGGCGAGCGGACGAGTGAGGGCCGCGGGAGAACGGCGCGAGTCATGTTTACTGTGGCGAGCGGGACGAGTGAGGGCCGCGGGAGAACGGCACGAGTCATGTTTACTGTGGCGAGCGGGACGGAGTGAGGGCCGCGGGAGAACGGCGCGAGTCATGTTTACTGTGGCGAGCAGGACGAGTGAGGGCCGCGGGAGAACGGCGCGAGTCATGTTTACTGTGGCGAGCGGACGAGTGAGGGCCGCGGGAGAACGGCGCGAGTCATGTTTACTGTGGCGAGCGGGACGAGTGAGGGCCGCGGGAGAACGGCGCGAGTCATGTTTACTGTGGCGAGCGGGACGAGTGAGGGCCGCGGGAGAACGGCGCGAGTCATGTTTACTGTGGCGAGCGGGACGAGTGAGGGCCGCGGGAGACGGCGCGAGTCATGTTTACTGTGGCGAGCGGGACGAGTGAGGGCCGCGGGAGAACGGCGCGAGTCATGTTTACTGTGGCGAGCGGGACGAGTGAGGGCCGCAGGAGAACGGCGCGAGTCATGTTTACTGTGGCGAGCGGGACGAGTGAGGGCCGCGGGAGAACGGCGCGAGTCATGTTTACTGTGGCGAGCGGGACGAGTGAGGGCCGCGGGAGAACGGCGCGAGTCATGTTTACTGTGGCGAGCGGGACGAGTGAGGGCCGCGGGAGAACGGCACGAGTCATGTTTACTGTGGCGAGCGGGACGAGTGAGGGCCGTGGGAGAACGGCGCGAGTCATGTTTACTGTGGCGAGCGGGACGAGTGAGGGCCGTGGGAGAACGGCGCGAGTCATGTTTACTGTGGCGAGCGGGACGAGTGAGGGCCGTGGGAGACGGCGCGAGTCATGTTTACTGTGGCGAGCGGGGACGAGTGAGGGCCGCGGAGAGACGGCGCGAGTCATGTTTACTGTGGCGAGCGGGACGAGTGAGGGCCGTGGGAGAACGGCGCGAGTCATGTTTACTGTGGCGAGAGGGACGAGTGAGGGCCGCGGGAGAACGGCGCGAGTCATGTTTACTGTGGCGAGTGGGACGAGGTGGGGGCCGCGGGAGAACGGCGTGAGTCATGTTTACTGTGGCGAGCAGGGACGAGTGAGGGCCGCGGGAGAACGGCGCGAGTCATGTTTACTGTGGCGAGCAGGACGAGTGAGGGCCGCGGGAGAACGGCGCACGAGTCATGTTTACTGTGGCGAGCGGGACGAGTGAGGGCGCGGGAGAACGGCGCGCGAGTCATGTTTACTGTGGCGAGCGGACGGAGTGAGGGCCGCGGGAGAACGGCGCGAGTCATGTTTACTGTGGCGAGCGGGACGAGTGGGGGCCGCGGGAGAACGGCGAGAGTCATCTTTACTGTGGCGAGCGGACGAGTGAGGGCCGCGGAGAGCGGCGTGAGTCAGTCTTACTGTGGCGAGCGGACGAGTGAGGGCCGCGGAGAACGGCGCGAGGTCATGTTTCCTGTGGCGAGCGGGACGAGTGAGGGCCGCGGGAGAATGGCGCGAGTCATGTTTACTGTGGCGAGTGGGACGAGTGAGGGCCGCGGGAGAACGGCGCGGAGTCGTGTCTACTGTGGCGGGGCGGACGAGTGAGGCCGCGGAGAGCGGCGTCGAGTCATGTTTACTGTGGCGAGCGGGGACGAGTGAGGGCCGCGGGAGAAGCGGCGCGAGTCATGTTTACTGTGGCGAGCGGGACGGAGTGAGGGCCGCGGGAGAACGGCGTGAGTCATGTTTACTGTGGCGAGCGGACGGAGTGAGGGCCGCGGAGAACGGCGCGAGTCATGTTTACTGTGGCGAGCGGACGAGTGAGGGCCGCAGGAGAACGGCGCGAGTCATGTTTACTGTGGCGAGCGGGACGAGTGAGGGCCGCGGGAGAGACGACGCGAATCATGTTTACTGTGGCGAGCGGAACGAGTGAGGGCCGCGGGAGAACGACGCGAGTCATGTCCAGGAAAAAGAGGATACCCAGTATCCTCTTTTACTACTACTCCGCTTCTCCACAGAACAGAGCCTGCTAGCTTAGCTTCCAAAACAAGATGGCTGACACTATGTGTTCATTCTGTGAGTGAGATCCTCCCTCTATGGGCATGTTGAGAACATGCAGGACAGATCCTACTACTGACTAGTCTTTTAGCCTCTGGACAAAAAATCGTCTGATGATGGAAAGAAAAAGAAAAGATTTTTGCGTCATTTGGAGGATTTGACAAAAAATACATTTAAATCTCTCATCTCAAGGGGAAATGAGGGTGGAAAGCACGATAGGCTAATTAGAAAATACTACAGGTTTTCTACTTGCATAATGCTAAATCTTGAAGTATATCTTTAAAGTCACCATGAAATTAAAAAAAATTAAGTAGTCTTATTTTTATGGAATATAGCAATTTTATAAATGACTTGTCTGTGCACATCATTATTTTTTAAATTCATGTTCCCTTATTTTCTTTAATCAAAATACCTTTCCCTCACTCTTGCAGCGACATGATGATGTATTTACTTGCAACCTATCACTCACATGAGATCCACCAATAGCAAACCACAACCATCCAATCAATTCCCCATAGACAAGATCAAGTCCCACCCTACATTTTTTTTCTTGCTCAGATAAATTGAAGCCTAAATTAAATCTGTTCATCATATTATATAATTATACGGATTAGTTTTACAATCTCTTTGAACTTTTTGAAGTGTCAAATTGGTAGTTGCGTAGACTGTCAATGGAGGGACAGAAATCAGATTTCATCAGAAAGATCTTCATTTGTGTTTTGAAATTGATGATGAACGAAAGTCGTGTTTGGCACAGCATGAAGGAGAGTAATTAATCACAGAATTAACATTTTTGGGTGAACTATTCCTTTTAGGTAGCATTTCTTTTTTTAAACTTACTGAATGAGAACAACAACAAGGTCCTTTTTCACTTCAGGCTCACTTTTTGAGTCAACTGAAAGTCTGAGTTTGATCCGTTTAAAATCATTTGTAGTTCTAAACACAGTATCACATTTGCACACTAAATAATTACAGAAGTAAAACTGGGCATCATAGACTAAACAACTGAGGATTGCACACCACCAAAATTTTCCCAAAAGTTGTTCCGAACACAAACTCAGTGCAGAAACATGTGCTTTGTTGCAAGGAGACGCATGACAGATGGGGAAAAGTGTTTAAAATTCCCTAAAAATATCAAACATGTATGATATCCTCTGATTGGATGTAGTCATAAAAAAACCTGAAGAAAATGTGTTTGTGGCCATCAAATCTGTCAACTCAGCATCTTTTGGCAATTAAAGCTGACTCATCTTGCAGATTGGGCAATAATTGTGTAGTGTATTCCAGACTTCAGTTGTTTACTGTCTAGTTTTTACTAAAACTTTTGCAACCATTTGTAGAGTCTACAAGTGTATGTTGCATAGCATTTTAAAATCTGTTCAGATTTTGACCAAAACTACTCAATTTTTGATTTGAAGTATCGTTTGGCACAAACGGTTATGAGTTACATGCTGAAGTTTACTACTTGGGGTTAGGGGTTTGTTCAAATATGAATTGCAGACACTGGAGGTCTGTTAGCACGATCATAAGTCTGATCATGAGTGGTTTTATTATGGAAAATGTCGAAGGAAGCCCTGAGGGAGTCCTTTTCAGCCCAAAGATATTAAGGTCCTTTTGTGAAGAGGGCAGATTCCTTGTATGACTTTAGCTCTGGTCTGTCTCAAGTGGTGATGAAGCCCTATATAAGGCTAATAAACTGAATGTGTGTTTCAGCGTGGCCATCCAGTTTCACACACTTGCGTCAGCAGCACGAGTCTCCATATTCTGCCTAAACCAACAGGTCTGGATTTCTCCTCTAAACCTCACGTCAACATTAGCGCCACATAAATGAGTATTGGATGATCAAGTTTTGTGTGTTCAGCTGCTTTGATATTATGTGGTCGTCTTCATTGACAGGGGGTATATGAGATGTCTGAACCTTGGTCTTAGATGACACACACACACAAGATCTTCTTTAAAGATGATGAATTGGTTTTAAAACTTGAGCTTTTCCAAGGTTGTGCAAGTTGGAAAATAGGACGAGTGCCTGACGGAAAACAGGTTTTCCCTGCTCTCTTGAATTAAAGGGATAGTTCACCCAAATATGAAAATGGTTGTTTATTATTTATCTCACCGTCATGCTGTTCCAAATCATATGATTCTTTGTTCTTCTCTGGGTCACAAAAGGAGATGTTTTAGAAGTTGGCTAAGGCCGTTCACACGTTTTCCATTCCAATACGCTACTTTTCCATTGTTTTTCTATGTAAAACACGCACTAGACAGACATGTAGAACTGTTGGGCTTGCGTCTTTTGCAGTATCTCGCACATGACATGGCATTTTAAAAACACTGTGCTAAAGCCTAAATCAGTTCAACTTTTAAAAACTTGCAAAAATACGTCGAACGAAGCCCTAACGCTGCTCTTTCCCTTACAATGAAAACATGCATTGAGGTGTCAATTTACAAATAGTTAAAGTTGAAATGACTTAAAGGGGGGGTTGACTGCTTTTTTTCTTTGCATGATTGTGTTTATGGGGTGCTAATATAACATATATCCGTGGTTTTTCTTTTTTAAAAAGTCTTATTTTTCATAAACTTCACCTTTATTGTCAGCCAGCTGCTCCTCTGTTCTCTGTTTTAACCCTCAGGTGCTCTTCGTTTCGGAGTCACACTTGCTTATCTTTTCGGTCAAAAGTGACCAAAAACACCTAAAAATTGACACTTTCTCCATCCCAGTAAAATCAATGCAATTTATTTTTGTTCTATAATATTTATTCTTTTTAATTTTGTATTTTGAGACAATTTAATTGAATTTATTAATATTTATGCAATATTTATGGTTTATTTTTGCCATGGAAAAATATATATATTTTTCCATATATATATATATTTTTTTTTTTTTCAAAAAAATATGAATGCAGTATTTTAGTTTAATATAGAGTCTAGGCCAGGGGTGCCCAATCTGCCTCCTGCCTGAATCAGACTGTCCTGCACAGTTCATCTCTCAACCCTAATCAAACACACCTGCCTTTAATTTTCAAGTGATCCTGACCTTAATTGGGTGCTTCAGGTGTGTTTGATTAGGGTTGGAGATGAACTGTGCAGGACAGTCGAATCGGCAGGAGCAGGATTGGGCACCCCTGGTGTAGGCCTTCAGAAAAAAATATTTTTTGAAGAAAATTAGCACCATCTGTTAACAAGTATAGAGAAAAAGCGTAGAATCATGGTGTACCCACTATATGGCATGTACAGCTCTCTATGGAGAGGCATGTGAATTCCCCAGCTGTTTATGAACACTTTTTTTTGTTGGTGGTGGATTTGAATATATAGTTGAAACAATCTCAAACTATATCTTATAAAAAAAAAAAAATTTAAAAACAAAAATTCACTTTTTTAGCAATTTCCCAATTATTTCCTGTGGGAGTCATTTTTGAATAGAGAGCAAAAGTGTGACTCATTTTTTTAAACTGAGTCCACTTAAATTACTCGAATCACTGACCTCAATTTTTTTTGTGTTCACATACCCAATGCCATAAAAGTCACCATGTTTCTGTAACATTCCAATAAAGCTGTGATTTAAAAAATTTCAAAACAGAAAATTGTTCAGTCAGAAATGACCGAAGAGCACCTGAGGATGACTTAAAGGGATAGTTTAATTGACTTGCCCTTAGGTTGTTCCTAACCTGGATTTCTGTCTTCTGCTGAACTCAAAAAGAAGATATTTTGAAGAATGTCGGGTAACCAAAGTGTTGACCAAAGTATACTTTTAATCTGCTCCCTCAATTAAAAAAAAACAAAGGTCCCTCTCCAGCCCACCCAGAGCATTTATTGAAACTAAACACTATTGACGTGACAATCATTTTACATACGAACCCACATTAGCATATCAGCACATACTCATTTCACATGTGAAAGTGTTAGCCAATCATAAAATAAGTAATTTACATAAAACAGTCTTAAAGGTGGCAGTTGCACAAACATTGTCTTCAGTACCGAGCAATATCCGATCAGAGGGAGTAAAATGGACGTGACAAAACAAATGACTAACCGTTTTGTGGTTGCAGTAACCTTGACTGAAACAATGCAACTAAAGATAAAAGTAAGAGTGTACTAAAACAAAACATTGGCTGCACCTCCTGTAGTAGTATTGTTGTGTTTGAAATCCTGCGGATACGCTTGGGAGGTTGAAGGCCCGTGTGTGTGTGATGTGTCAAGAGGAAGAGGCAGTGCTGGAGTGGAAAACACATGGATTGCATTCCAGCTCCAGAGCCCTGTGATTTGAGCTTTCAGAGGCATTATGTTACAGCGTCTACAGCTCACACCGGGCCTGTACTGGGTCTATTAATGACCCCGGCTGTCAGGTCCGTATTTACTGTATTTTCTGCACTATAAGGCGCACTTAAAAACCTTTAAATTTATCAAAAAACTACAGTGCACCGTATATATGGATCAATTGGTTACTAGCTCATTTTTTGAGGGATCAACCTAAAATTTGAAACACAACTTATTCAGATTTTTGCCTTTTTTTTTAGTTTTAGAGTCACCCAGGTTTTGATAATATATATTTTATATAAAATATAAATAATTTTTTTTTTATTGTAAAAAAAATAAAAAAAAATTTTTTTTTCATAAACTCAAACTTCTATAACTTTTTTTCTATTTCACTTTCTTAATTTATTTCACTTCTACAAAAATCTGCCAAATGTCTTCTTTAAAAGTCGAGACCAATCTTATGTCTATATTCCAAAGCATTCTTGAATTGCAACCATTTAAGTTGGAAATTTGCATTTTCACGTGCATTCAAAAAGGGGCTGAACTTAATGGGTTAAAGCCACATAATATAAAGCTGGGACCAAAATTCTTTATGCCTTAAAATAGCTTGAATGTAACTCTACACTTTGCTTTTAGCATACATGGTTCTATATATGAAGAGTTCAGATGCAAAAGCCTCTAAATGCCTTTTGAAATTTTCTTCTGAAAATGACCATTTTTATATCAAGCTTGTATATTCAGAGTTCAGTAATTTCACTTAAATGACGATTAATGGGTAATTCTTCATTGCCATTTAAGTGAAATTACTGAACTTTAATATATAAGCTTGATAAAAATGATCATTTTAGAAGAAAATTTCAAATGGCACATAGAGGCTTTTGCATCTGAACTCTTCATATGCTAATGAGCCCTGTGATTTCAATCCTGTGTTTTTGAGACTTTCTTTGGTTCACTGCGGTTTTAAAGAGAAAATATTTAGTAAAGGTGTTGTCATAAAGCATATTAAAAACACCATATAGACATATTAGCAACATTTAAAAACTGGATTTTCACCACTTTCAGTAAGCAAGTTTCCCAAAATACACATAATCTAAATTATTGATGATTACAAAATTTACTAGATTTACAAAAGTAACCAGAGTTTCATCTAAAACTATTTAAAAACAATTATGTTAATTGAAATATTAATTCAACGAACTGCAATAAACTAAAAGGAAATTTTAGATATATTAGATGAAAATGAAAATTTTAACTGAAATTTGAAGTACTAAAGTTATTTACACTAAAACTGAAGAAATAGCAAAAAAAAAAACTATTGCCATAACTAAAATGTTTTATTTGTATATAAATAATACTACATGTAAACACATTGTACATTGGAAACCTAGTTGTAAGTAGCCATGGAATCAAATTGACCACTTTAATAAATATCCCTGATTGTATGAATGATTCAATTAGGGATATTTATTAAAGTGGTCATTATAATAAGTGAAATCATTATAATCTCACCCCTTCAATTCTGTATTCTGCTTCAAGTGTGTGACATTAGAGAAGGTAAATGCTTTATGTTGTCTTTTTAAAGGAGGAGAACGTTCGTCTGAGACACCTTGAGAACGTTCAGTGATCAGTACTGATGGATGGAGACTTTACTGAATCCTTTGGTGAAATGTATATCCATAACACATTGATTGATGCGAAAAACGTACATACCGTGCTGTTAAAAGTGGCGTCGCTCTGTAATTTAACCCTCATTAATTCTGACATTCATCATTACCCATCACTCCCCTTCTCGCCGGATCAGCAGTGTCTGAGGGCAGAGAGAGCTCCTCTCAGATCTCTGAGGTGGTCTACGCCTGTCACTCGGCACACGGCGGCTCCTCACCAAACTGATTCAGACTGACTTTTGAGGCAGCGAAGTGGTTGAATGATCTTCCAGCAAAATAGAGCGAGCTTCGGTGAAAACTAAAGTCGCCTTTCCAGTGCACAAGACAAACGACAGCCGTTGGACCGGAAGTCATTCATTTCCAATGGAGAGTCGCATCGAGAGTTGCGAGGAGTTCCGATCATATGCGTATGCGGAAAATTCAGCTTTGGATCCAGCTTTGTTAAAATCATAGACCGTCAAAGAAAATGGACACAGTGACCCCATTGATTTCAACAGAGAACATTGAAGCCCGTTAAAAGCTGATAGCCAGGCGTTCTGCGCAAGCTCAAACTGAGCCCGTCACGTGAGCAACCTGTATGTCTTCTAGTAGCTGTGCCGAGAGAAATCGGAATAATTCCCTTCTGAATCTCACGCCCCTCTTCCATCAAGGCAGAGCTAGGCTTGCCACGGTAGTCGGTGTTACCGGTGTTACCGGTGCCCACCGCGGTTGGCATGTGAAAAAAAAAAGTTTAAAGCCTTAAAATTATATAGAACGGATTACGCAGTAGTTGACGTGCGTTCTGTATCGAGTTCTCTTCGGGCTTGAACAAACCATAACACACAAATTATGCTAAAATGTCCATAAGAGCAGTCTTAAACGAACGTAGAGATTTGTGAGAAAATGGGACGCGTGTCAGATCACGTCTCTGTCCGTTATTTTGAAATCGGAAGCGAGTCTCCAGTGCCGCCTTTAATCACAGAAGAGTTGCGAATGTGTTGGCGTAATTTTTGTTTAATGTAGAAATTATGTATTCTAAAAATACATTTCTTTCATACTTGACTATATACTAGGGGTGTAACGATACACGTATTCGATATTGAACCGTTCGGTACTAGGCTTTCGGTTCGGTTTTCGGTAACGCATTTTTTGGAACGGTTCGTTCGGTTCATTTTTCCTGCCGACCAACATTTCGTTATTCAAATGTACAGGCGCGTGTAAAGCGCGTTCATAATGTAAGAGAGCCTGGCGTGCGTGACCACAACATTGCCCAACATCAAATGGCAAATGTAATGCAAGCGGAACGAAACTGAGCTACAGTAGCAGCTACTCGTTATTGTGTGGTTGTTTGGATGACGGACTGTTTATCAGTTTGGACCAATGCACCACGAGCCGATCTTGATCAGCACTGTTATTACACAGCCAAATACAGTAAAGAAAACATTTGAATTTGCCACTGAAGTAATAACATCGCTGCGAAGATCTAGTGAGAAACATTCACATTTCTCCGTTATTAACGGATCAAACAGCGCTGACGTGGAAACCAGGAAGAAACATTGTGACATGAACGAATTATATCCAGTGTCTACAGATCAGCAACATCACCAAGGATTTACTGTATAACACTCTTAACTGTAAGTTTGGCAGGAATAGTAGGCTATAATGCTTTCAAGTAACATCACGTCGGTTGTATTTTGACATTATGAATACAATTGCTGCTCTCAAATGTTAATCTGAACTAAAATAAACCTTTGTTTATAACTACTACAATATTACATTTCATTTTGTCCAACGAGCTGTTTTGATATGCTCCTAAGAAAAGTCAAGTATAGTTCCATCATTGCTCAAAGTTAAAAAATATCATACTTTATGATGTTAGTTTTAATAAAAATATAATAAAAAAATTAAATCAAGGAAATTTCTCTGCCATTTCTTTCTTTTTGCTGTATTTGAACCGTACCGAACCGTGTCCGTGACACAAGTGTATCGTATCGAACCGAACCGTGAATTTTGTGAACCGTTACACCCCTACTATATACAGTGAAGATCATTTATAAATATGAAAATTGAATTCAGAAAGTAATAAAGAAGCAGGAACAAACTATATACATATCCTATATTGGAAAAAATTGTCCAAAATATATCCAAATTTGTAAATCGCGGCAGCAGCTTCAGGTTGGTCAGCATTGTTGTTTATCTTTACTTCCACACTTCTTCCCGCCGGAGCCTCGCTTTAGATTTCAAAATGGCGGCTGCGTGAAATCAGCGGTTTCTTCCTTCAAAAATCGATCAGATGAATGAATCTCAATCTCAGGAGACGGGAAGTGAAACTAACATTGCATTCGGACAAACCTTGATGCCTTCCGACCTTGCAATGAATCCCAGCATTCATCAGTTCTCAGTCGCCGTGTGCTTGTCAGGCCCTGGTGGCGGGCCGAGACGTTACAGCGGAAGTGGTGAGCGAATCAATCACCCTCTCACTTCATCTAGACACAATGGAGGGAGGAAGCTGTGCAGTCTCAGGCTTCTGCAGTATCTCTCAGGTGCGGTCTAGCTCGACTCCCGCAATGGTTGCAGCTTTCTTAAGACATCTGTAGACCTCATTTGTTTCGGTTTGCAGTGCACACTCTTCTTTTTTCAATGCGAAAGGTTATAGTAACATGTTTCAGGGGAGGGATGAACCTTACTGCGGGTTACAAGAGCAAAGCCAGAATTACCTGTTAACCAGTGAGCATGTTTAAATTTGTAGGAGGAACATGAACGTAAAGCAGAGGATAATGGCTAAAGTTGTTGTAAGCTAGAGACGGAAACGTCACTAATGAACCGTGGTTTCCAAATCGTGAGACATCTTACCGGTTTTTGGTTGAGTTCTGGCAGAATTATTTATTAGCACTTCACCCATAACATAAGAATAGTCACTAAAGAGCTTTCTGTGTTGCTGTGAAACCGAGAGGCCTGAAACCATCGTCAGTGCATCACTTTACCACACAAATAAAGCTTTGCACAAGAGTTTCGATCTTGCTTTTGAACGCAGTGACATTTGATGTCGTTTATTTACATCTCAGTATTCAAATTAACACTGAAAATACTAAAAACAGCTATGATTGGAGCTTTCTTCGCAATTTTTTTAGTGCGAACACAGAGAATGTTTACGACCACAGATCAGACATTGCTCTGCGTTCTGAGCCAGTCTTGGGTTTTTTATTAGGCTAGCTCAAAATAAACATAAAAAAACAAAGTTTTTTGTTGTTTCATGGTGAGAATATGGGCAGTCCTGTATATAAAACAATAAAAAGTTGATCCACAAAATAAGGAAAGTTATGCTTTATTAAAAGTAGTAAAGTACAATTTTATTTAGATTCTAGTAATGTTTAATGTTAGCATGTCGCTAAGTTAACAGATTAGCTGTCTAATTAACGTAACATTTTTGGAAATAGCAGCGGTTGGATTAGTCCTTATTCGGTGTGATTTATGACCATTGAAAAGATTACTTTCGAATGATTGTCTCAACCAGGGCTCCAGACTAACTTTTCTACTGGTTGCACTGGTGCTACCAACTTTTTCAGTCTGGTCGCACAGAGCATATGGCTTGGTCGCACCTTTGTTTTTTTAGGGTTTTTTTTGTTTGTTTTTTGCTACATGCCATGGAATTAATTAATGCATGCTGATGAATAGTGGTTTTAATGGACCAAAGCTAGCAAAGGCTTTCTGGGTTGCAGCATAAACACCTGTAATATATTAATTATCATTGCCAAATTTCAGGATTTTCATGGATTTTTGGACAGTAATTTTAATCTGTAATTTTAAGCATTTCATAGTTTTTCAATTGTATGCAATCTATTTACATTTGAATCACATTCTATTTATCTGTTTTATCTATCTGTCCGTACGTCGTCTTTTATTATATTTTCTATCAGCATCATCTTTCTATCTTTTAAAAATCATTAAACATTCAAATGTATTCATTACATTTTAATAGATTAGAGTATTATAATAAGCTAATATAGATTTTTCCTTGTCAAAGTTTGTCTCACACTCCTTACCTTCTGCATTTTATAATTATTTCCTTTCCCTCAGTTGAGCGATTACTCTCATCTAACCGCTGAAAGACGTAGCAGAAGAAGGGGCTTAATTGCGATAATGGCGCGGTCCCACCATCAGTGTGCAATGCGCGTGCCGTCTGCGGTTCGTCAATAAATAAACTGTCATGTGTGTTGCGGAGACACTTTAGCTGGAGCTACTTCTCTCCGTTAATGTCTATGGCGAATCACGCAGGCACTGGGCAACTCCGCATCACGGAGTCGACCCCGGGATAAAATAGTCCGAATATAAACACTTATTATAGGCGTAAGCGTAGTGATTCAGGATAAATCAAAAACACGGTTTGAAAAAAGGATTCATGATGTAGCCAACTCATTCATTTTGAACATAATGTAGCGACTGTCAATGGCTGTGTGGCTGTCAATCAGCTATGTGGAACCCAGGCTGGGGGGGGGTTGAGGATCGAAGTTCGTCTGTTGTTTTTGGTTGCTCTATTCAGAAGCTGTGTTTCTGAATGCCTGCACGTGCTCTGGCGATAAACAAGTTAACTGAACTCTGGCCTCGATGTGAGATGCTACAATAAGTTACGGACTGCAGCAGCTGATACAACAGCGTTTTGTTGCGCAGAGCCGTCCACTCGCACATATGCGACCACATAAAATTTTAACTCGGCACATTCTCAAAAAATGGTCGCATATGCAACCAATTTGGTTGCGCATCTTGGAACCCTGGTCTCAACGTTTTATTAACGAATCGATGTTGCTCAAGTTTTGTTGCTGGTCTAGATTTTGTTCAGTTAAATAAAATAATAAGGAACAGAATTGGGATTATAATTGACTGGTTAACTGTTAACCGAAAGTAAGAGTTTTAACCGAATTGCATTCTTGTTAAATAGCTAGCTATTTTTAAAATGTTTGCAAATATAAGTATATGCATATGAAAAAAAAACACATAAGTTGCGTCATGTACAAAAAGTCCTTTAAATTTTACCAGTGTGCAGAACAGAACAATAAAGAATAGGCCTATATGTAGCGAAGATGATGTAAATATAAAACTCTTTAATTAACATATAGATTTCAAGCCAAAACGAATTTATTTAAAGCAAAACTGAAGCGTATCTCTCATTAATTCTCATTTAACATTCAAAATCTAGCGTTTGGTTAATGATTACTGGTTTCGTCAGGAAAATTAACGGAAGCACACATCCCTAAACACAGTGTTTCTCTGTGAAATGTAGTGCAGAAAAAACTCAAACTCGTTTGATGTTAGAATGACATTAGAATTAATAGTTTAGGACTGCAAAGGCACTGTCGAATCTCTTCTCTTAATAGCTAACAAAATATAAAAAAAATGTCAATAAGATCCATTTGCGCAGCGCAGTCGGCAGCTTCATTGATTATAACAGGAGTTTTCCCAAGAGTTTAGCTTTGAGTACACTTTGCTTAATGATCTGTCCTGACTCCTGACAGTGATTTTTATATTTTCATAAATAAATAGTATATGCAAATATTGCAAACTGTTTCTTTGCATTTATCTTGGATTTATTGTTCACATGGGTAGGCTACTTTGTAAAGTGTGTGTGTGGATGACTGTGTTCATCTGCCAACACTGCCAAAACCCTGCAGTTTATATACATGCTATAGATATTTTGTGGGTTTTGGCCTGGCCTTACTCATAATATGTGACTACTGTCTTTTAACCATCAGTTAACCATGCCAGCTGTAGCTTTCACTAGATGCAGCGTCATGAGGAGCGTGAGATTGTGTACATCTGGCTCTGTGTTTCCTTTCTCGATCTTATCAGGGTTCTTGAACTTTAGTATAGTGTTGATGGATGTTGAAAGGATGAGCTCACGATTCTCTCCTCTGGCTTGAAATAGGGATTAAAAGCAAGCACACTTCTCCAGGTTGGTCCAGTTTTCACTTTTAACTTGCATTTATGACATAACAGTGCTGGACTAAATATGTATATATACAAACATGGATGTTTGCTACATGCTATGCTACAGTGGTGTCTACATTTCAGGTTATAAACATACAAAACAGAGTTATCAATCTTGTCATTTACTTAATTTTTGTGAGTATGCATGAAATTTTAGTTCTTTTTTTAAAAAAAATTGTTGTTACCAATGAATATTGGCTTTATTAGCTGTAATGTAAATATCTTACTTACACACTAAGGCTATCAAACGATTAATAGCGATTAATCACATCGCAGAATACAATTTGTGTTTACATAATATATGTGGGTGCACGATGTATAATTATTTTATATATATATATAAATACGCACACTTGCTTGTATATATTTAAGAAATATTTTCATGTATATACTATACAGATTTATATATAATTTATATTATAAATATAAATATTTTATATTAATAATATTTTTTTATGTGTGTGTGTTTTTATTTCTATATATATATATATATATATAATATATATACACAAAATAATTTTACACAGTGCACCCACATATATTATGTAAACACAAACTCTTATTTTTAATGCGATTAATTGCCATGAATCGTTTGACAGCCCTACTCACATCACACCTAATGTTGTTGACCTTTAAAAACACTAAAAATGTGATATAATGTTGGAAGAAGAGCATTCAGAGAAGGAATGATGTTGGAGAATCACGTTTTCGAATTTGACTAAATATTACTAAAACATTTTTTTTGGTGTGGATTAACTCTGTGTAGTATTAATTGTCCACCATTAGACTAATAGTATGTGGTAAACAAAGTAAACAGGGTCAATTTTGATTTAATGCGGAACAGTATTGGGTCAGTAATATTGGGCTTTAATTGGTTAACAGCCATAGAATTAAAATAATGATCAGCTTTTAATATTGTTGGATTCCTGCATGTAAAATTTACAACAGTTCAATGGTGTAGTCTAGTTAGTTCAATCATTTCTACTTAGACCATTTTTGTTTTTGTAAGGGTTTTGATGAGAAAGTATTAGTCAAGTCCAGGGCTGGGCAATAAACTATATCATATCAAAATCATGATAAAATTTATATTGATAACGATATAAGCTCTGGTAGTTTTACTCTTCTTTATCTCAGGACTAGTTGTTCAGTGTGCCCCAAGCACATAACATTTGGGTTTGTAAAACTGCACACATGCTGTAAATGAACCTGCTGGGCAAACCCAACGCATCTGTGCCAACTCAACGAGTGAAGGGGTTTCTGGGACGGCTGAGAGACAGATGGAGAGGAGGATACAGGCTCACTTTCAGCTCTCGTGACCTCAATAGTGACACGAGCCCAGATGCAGATGTTTCTTTGTGCTGCACAGTCTCTTCTGTGAAGTGCGTCTCTTTTAAAGCTTGTATAGACACAGATGCACACGGTTGGAGGTTTCTCAAAGCTAACGTGTTTGTCCTATCAGGACTGCCGGCAGCTTGAAGACGTTGCACTTCTGTCACTTTTGTAGTGATTAAAGGAGTAGTTCACTTAAAAAAAAAAAAAAAACATTTGCTGATATTTCACTCACCTCATGTCATTCAATATGTCCATGTCTTTCTTTCTTCAGTTGAAAAGAAATTAAGGTTTTTGATGAAAACATTCCAGGATTTTCTCCATATAATGGACTTCAATGGCAACCAAATGGTTCAAGGTCCAAAAGACAGTTTCAGTGCAGCTTCAAAGTCATGAACGATCATCACAGAACAGAGCAAGGACGAGCATTTGTGCTTATAAAACTTTTATTTATTTTTTAAATGAGTGATCATTTGCTAGATAAGACCCTTATTCATCGTCTGTGTCGTTTAAAGCCGCATTGAAACTGTAATTTGGACCTTAAACCGTTTGGTTGCCATTGAAGTCCATTATATGGAGAAAATCCTGGAATGTTTTCATCAAAAACCTTAATTTCTTTCGACTGAAGAAAGAAAGACATGGACATCTTGGATGACATGGGAGTGAGTAAATTATCAACAATTTTTTTTTTTTTTTTAAGTGAACTACTTCTTTCAAAGCAGACAGTATTAATTTTTAGCATGCAAAAAACTCCAGAGGGCATTGCGTCATTTTTTGGTTCGCATTTGGTGACATCACATCCTGTTTTTGGTTTGTTTACAAGTCTTTGGTCCGTGTTGCATTATATTTAATTCAAAACGCACCAGAATTCGTTTGGAAGCGGGCAGAGACCAATCAGCTTGTTTGGTCGCATCAAATATTTGAAATGAAAAATGGTTCAGATGGCACATTCACAATTATTCAAATGAACCGCACTAACTGAGCAATCGCATCAGAGTTCGTTTTAGGCTATGTTCACACAGAAACGATTCTGAAGAGAAAACGCAAGTGGCGTTTGCGTTATCACTTTTTATTCTTCGTTTAGACAAGCATTTTGGGTGGGAAATCTGCGTGCGTATGGTGTCGACAAAGTGTGTGAAATTAAATGTTGTATGCACTCCACGCGGCTAGGTGGCAATGTGTAGCACTGCCACACAACAACACTAAGTCCGCGCGCCTGCGTACAACCTTAACTGTCAAGCAGACTTTCGCGTTTTTACCCTTTAGACGGGAACGCGCGGTGAAGCATTTTAAGATTGCCACTAGAGGGTGTTTTTTTGCATTTTAAAGCCCCAAAAATGCTGTCGCCGTGTAAATGAAATGCACACCTCAATAATTTTTTTTTTTAGGTTTTCACCTCCTTAGCATTCTCATGTAACACACGGCCTTAATCCAGCCAAACATGCCAATTGTGCAACACGCACACCCTTCTTTTTTGTCTGGCAAAGTGACGAAGCATTTCTAGTTCTTGTCAATTTTTTTACAACTTTGTTACAGAAAATTATTAATTTTATATTACATATTATGCAGTAATTTAGGCTCTGATATGCTATGTTTTTTTTTAAAAGAAGCCGCTTCCATTCACCCAGACTGCTATCAATTTGTCAATCTATCAATAAAAAAGTAATATTGTGAAAATATGACATTTGAATGAATTGTTGTCTATTAGAATAGATTGTAATGTCATTTATTCCTGTGATGCAATGCTGACCGTTATCATGCAGATTAGAGCCAGATTCAGATATTGGCATGCCAAGTATTATTGGCCGACATAAGGCATTTTCCAAATTATTAGTATCGGCAGTTATAATGGTCGATAAATGAATATTTCACAAATAAAAAATAAAAACTGACGAACACGCTTGAACCATGTCATGAATGTTGGAGTTGTATAGTTTGTCCACCAGAGGGCACTCTTCGCCGTCTCTGTTGGCAACACTCGTTGAGTTGGTCACGAGACATACATTGCTTGAATAACAATTAAAAGAACATCCCCATCAGTTGCGGAATTAGTTAGTAATAATTACGTTACGTTGTTACAGTGTAGTTGACTGACTGTCCTTTTAACTTTTGATAATGTGACTGAAGTATTTCTTTAATAGTGTGTGACAGTTATAGCAATGAGACTAATCATCTCTTCTTCGCCTGTTATATTGAAAATGTATGTTTACACTTTGCAGTATGACGCCATCCATTGCTAAATTATAACTCATCATAGACTAGCTAATCACAAAGCTAGCTAATGCCACTATCATCAGTATGTTCTGTTGTGACAATAAAATAAACAAGTTTCTTTTCAAAATGCATGATCATAATATTTTAGTTAAAACTCATAAATAACAACAAATAACTAACATTAGAGAAATCTGTTAATGTTTGTTGAAAATTAAAAAATAAAAATATATCGGCCGATATATCGGCATATCGGATTTTAAAACCAAAAAAAATTGTATCGGTATCGGCCTTCAAAATCCTTTATCGGTTCGGGCTCTAATGCAGATATTCTGCTAAAAAACAGTTCTGATCATTGTCAATGTTGAAAACAGTTGTGCTGCCAACAGTATGAATGTCTTACTGTCACTTTTGATCAATTTAATGTCCTCGCTGAATAAAAGTTGAATTCTTAAAAAAAACAACAACAACAAAAAACGTGCACACACCCTCGCATTGAGTTCCTTATGTTTCAGCAGGAGGTAAAGAAGACTATAAGGAGATGTTAGATTGGCCTTCACTCGCTGATCTCCAGCTATGCGGTGGGAGTGAACGGGCTGAGGCTTCGTCTGCCAGACTGTCTCTGCACTGTTGTTAACTTTACCTCCCGCTGTTCATTCGTCTAATTACTGAAGCTGCGAGAGGTTTGAAGTTCCTAATACCACATGATAGAGCCCATAAAATACATCTAGATAACTTTGCAGCGGAGTTAATCAACAGAGATGTGCGAGGTGAACGTGAGATGTGTGTGTTTCTCTGTTCCGAAACCTTGCGTGATGTTGTTGGCAGTCACAAACTCTGAAGCATCTACGATTCTTTGTTCTGGTCTAAGTCTGAAGCAGCATTGCATGCATCACAGTCTCTAATTGCACACTTGATGTGGACTTGCAGTCTTGTGGGCTTCGCTTGCACTTATCGGTGATTTCCACAAGATCGAAGGCGTTTCATTCTCGTAAACTCAAAGGGCTTTTATGCCCCCGATCCGGAAGTTATAAAAATCAATCCAGCGATAATACATCTGCGATGCATTAAGCATTGCAAAATAGACATGATTATTTCTAGTATGGCTCCTATCAATTAATATCAATTAATCGTTACGGTTCCACTTAGTGCAACATTGGTACTTTTTTTTTTTTAACCAAACAAACTAGAAACTTTGTTTAGAAATCACTTGTAAACTAGAACACTGAAAATGAGTAATATAATACACATAATATAATTATAATCCACTTTGCAGTGGTCTGAAAGTTAAATAAAAATGACAGTGTCTCTTATAGTGTGCATTATAGCCTATACAGTAGTTGTATGATTTAATTAAACAACATGTGGGGCAGTTAATAAAGGTCAAACTGTGAATGTAAAAAATATATATATATATATATATGTATAATCCTTTAGGTGAGTGTATGTTGTCGAGATAGCACTGGGCTGAGACACTGCGAGCCCATGTTTGAGAGATGTTTTAGGACGTTTGCATCTCTTACTGTACAGTGAGTTGAATTACTCTTGGAAATGGGCAACTTACAAATCATTGATACTTTTAAATCAAACTTTGTATAATCTGAATAACATGCATGAATTTGTGAGGTCACGGATATTTACAGTTGCCAATAATTAACCCTTTAGTGTTCGAATCGATATATCCCAAAGGCTGATATATTGGCATTTTTGAATTATCGGCTGTTAATGTTTTTCTATTTGGGCAATGTTGTGGAGACACTTTAATTTTGACAATGCTTATTTAACATTATTTTTATGAAATAATTTTGCTCAGTTCATAAGGTTGTATCACCCAGCCATAACGTCCAGGGTTCATTCATTGGAGTAGTGTGATTTTTCATGTATTCTGCAGTTAAAAAGAAAAAAAAAGACAAACCCTTGATTTAGGCAGGATCGACAAATTGATGATCATAGGATTAAATGAGTAGTTCACTTTTAGAAAAACTTTTGCTGATAATTTACTCACCCCCATGTCATCCAAGATGTCCATGTCTTTCTTTCTTCAGTTGAAAAGAAATTAAGGTTTTTGATAAACATTCCAGGATTTTTCTCCATATAATGGACTTCAATGGGAACCAAATGGTTCTTGGTCCAAATGAGAGTTTCTGTGCAGCTTCAAAGGGCTTTAAACGACACCAGACGATGAATAAGGGTCTTATCAAGAGAAACGAGTAGCTCATTTAAAAAATAAATAACAAAGTTTAAGTTTTATAAGCTCAAATGCTTGCCGTTTTGTGATGCGCGTTCGTGACTCTTCCTGTTCAAACTCGTCATCAAAATGAACGAATCTTTTTCCGGAAAATATTCGTTAATTTTGGTCACGAATGTGCTTTGCACTGAAACTCTCATTTGGACCTTCAACCGTTTGGTTTCCAATGATGTCCATTATGTGGAGAAATGCTGGAATGTTTTCATCAAAAACCTTAATTTCTTTTCGACTGGAGAAAGAAAGACGTGGACATCTTGGATGACATGGGGGTGAGTAATTATCAGCAAAAGTGTTTTTAAAAGTGAACTACTCCTTTAAGACAATATCTACCGGCACGGTCACTTTTTTGGTGTGTTTCTGACTCTTTTACTGAAGTCAGCGTTCAGTTTGTCAGGTATGATGTCGGGATTGTAGATGGAAAGCACAGTTTTCTCTTTTGAATTTGTTTTTTAAATGTTCTACCCGCACGCTTGGTATCCGGTATGATGCATTTCAAATGAAATGGCATATCCTGCTTTTGCTGTTTGCGCTCTACTTTTGGATCTGCCTTTTCCCCCACTATTTTCCTGACTCACCCTTGGACAATAGACAATCGCTGGCCATCATTCTAGAGGGAAGTGATCTCTTGCTTTGACTGCATGGAGATCATTTGACTAAACTGTCTTCTGGCAGTCGTCGAATTGAGCCCTGAAAACAATGGTCATCTTCATCAGTTATTTATTTAGCCAAATGGCACACAATCGCTGGAGAGATGATTGTCTTTGGAGAGTAAACAGAGGAACATTTCCTGCGTACATCTGAGGGTGTTCCCAACAGCGGCGTCGCCAGCGTACATGCCAGGCGGCTTCGGACGGGAGTAACGCGTTGGTTTTTTTCCAAAGTCATTGCCGTCTGTTTCCATTAGTGGTGTCCTTTCTCGTTTTATTTGTCTTTGAGAACATGCGGTTTTGTTAAACTTCTGATTTTCTTTCTTTTCTAGGTCTGCCTTCGAGCATCTTTACTAAGATATCCACAGCTTTAATGCAGCACAGGTAAGCATTTATCTTTTGTGTTTAAAGGAGTAGTTCACTTTAAAAAAAAAACTTTTGCTGAAAATTTACTCACCCCCATGTCATCCAAGATGTCCATGTCATTCTTTCTTCAGTTCGAAAAGAAATTAAGGTTTTTGATAAACATTCCAGGATTTTCTCCACCTAATGGACTTCATTGGGAACCAAATGGTTCAAGGCCCAAATGAGAGTTTCAGTGCAGTTTCAAAGGGCTTTAAACGACACCAGACGATGAATAAGGGTCTTATCTAGGACCCTTCGAGTCATGACTCGAAAAAAGATTTGCTCATTTTTATGAATGAGTTTGAATAGGAGAGTCACGAACGCGCATCACAGAACAGAGCAATGCAAGCATTTGAGCTTATAAAACTTAAACTTTTTTATTTATTTTTGAAATGAGCGATCGTTTCTCTTGATAAGACCCTTATTCATCGTCTGGTGTCGTTTAAAGCCCTTTGAAGCTGCACTGAAACTCTCACTTGGACCTTGAACCATTTGGTTCCCATTGAAGTCCATTATATGGAGAAAATCCTGGAATGTTTTCATCAAAAACCTTAATTTTTGACTGAAGAAAGAAAGACATGGATATCTTGGATGACATGAAGGTGAGTAAATTATCAGCAAAAGTTTTGTAAAAGTGAACTAATCCTTTAACATTTGGCTGAACATTTTAAGTAACAAGTGGAAACTTTGGCAAGACAAACTTTGATTTAATTAGCTTGGCAACACTTGAGAGATTGGTGGATAGTTGCTAAATTTGTGTAATCGAAATACCTATAATAACCATAAAAAATAAACAACTTTAAGCTTAAGTACACAAGGACTCTTATTTTGAAATGTCTTGCTCATTTAAGGGAAAAATGCTCTCTTGCAACCATTCACAACACATTACAATATAAACATTATAAAGTAAACATTGTCTTTATTCATCTACAGAAGATCATATGGAATCTATTGGCAATATGGTGTTGTGTTTATTGATTATGAACTGCTCTCTGCCACGCACGTCCCAAAGCTTTTTGACTGGATTCAGTATCGCTCATAAATCCCACCCTCTCCATGTAAACAAATGGGAAACAAGCTAAACAATCAAATTACACTTCAAATAAACATTTTCCAAATTCGGTTTCTGTCATTTCAGATAATGTTTATCTCGCCGATGTACGATCACAAGCGGTGCGAAGCGACAAACGCAAAAAGACCCCATTATAACCAGAGACGCTGTCTACACTGGAAACGGCGAAATGCGACATGATTAAGGGTGTCGCGATTTCGATTTTAAATCGAAATCGATCTAAATTAATTCACAATCTCGAACTTCGAATTAAAAAATGTATTGCGCGCACGGCAGAAAGGGAGAGAGCGAGAGACCTTGCGTGTGTGCCTCATGAAGCGCATGTTGAGCATCCTGATTGGTCGATTTATAAAAGTCGAGAATCGAAATGGAACCGTGACCCTAGAATTGAAAAAAGTAATTGAATCGAGGATTTGGAGAATCGTGACACCCTCTAGACATGATTCCAGACAGTAAACCAGATCCCGTTCTATTTCTGGCATAATCCAAGCGCTCGTGACATGAACGGTTCATTTGTCGAGTCCAGTGCAGACGGCTCTCGAGCTTTTGCGGTGCTACGCCACATGACGCTATACTTTTTTTTTTTTTGTAGTGTAAAGCCACATAGATCATGTGGTCACTGTTTCCAAACTTTTCAACAAATCCTTTTTTGAATATTTTATGCATCCATTCATTTATATGCTTTTGAGTCTTCATGTCTTCGTTTAGGGCAACGTTTTATTGCTGGAAGGATTCGTTTAGTGTAACTAATGAAAACATGAGTCCAAAGACCTTTAGAAAGTAGGTCACCTATGTTGTGGCCTAGAGATGTTCATGAGAAGGTGAACAATGATGTTAATGCATTCTGACAGCCAGGTTTGCTGTCCTGAGCCCTGCAGGCCAATCAGAAACACTGTGTCTCGACATCGCTATACCTGGTCATGTCCTTTAGGCTCAAAGGTCTTCCGCTGCACTTATTGGTCTTACCGTTCCGCTGCTGTTGTTGTTGTTGTAATACAGAATTGTCATTTTAGATCCATCACTTCAAGCTTAGTCATCTGAGTGAACAACAGGATCTCTTGTAAAATGGACAACTTCCATTTTTAACTCCAGATTGTTCCCGGCAAATGTCATTGTTTGTTACTACGGAGTTCAGTTGAAGTCTTTGTGTTGGTTTTCCAAAGAGCAAGCTGACCTTGAAATGGGACTTGGAAGAGATTTTCACTTTGGCTTGCTTAGTTGGACAATAATATTGATCTGCTGCTATGACGCCATTATATGAGAACTGAGCTGGATGATGGCATCACTGATTTCTCCAGGGCAGCTGTATAAATAAACTAAATTAATAACTTTATTACAATGAAAATGAACCATCACTGACTCTGAGTGATGCTATTTCTTCTAGATCTGACAGAAACAAACTCTGTTGCATTATTTTCCTGTTATCACTGAAAATTCTGCTTTAAAAACAATGGGTCTCGTTCATGAAACATGAGCAGAACGAATTTTTGTCATCTGTAAAGTGGTTCTGGCGTAAATCTTCGGCTTCATCTGAAATGTTCGGATTTTCCAAATCTACACCTGCTCCCAGCCACGCGTGAAATGGTGCGCTTAACATCTGAACGTTTTGCTCATTAATAAGGCTGCATTTTAATTGACCTTAAATCGGGTACATATTCAAACAGAATTAAAAATAATAATAATTATATAGCAATTACATACGGTTTTTCTTTTTACTTATATTATGAGAGCCAGTAATTTATGGAAGCTTGTTTCCGCACACTGAATAAAAACAAGAATTTGCGACTTTTTATCACATAATTGCCTGTTATAAAGTCAGAATTGCGAGATATAAAGTCTCAATTATGAGAAAAAGACAGAAGTGCGACTTTTTCTCACAATTGTGAGTTTACATCTCGCAATTCTAACTTGAACATATAATTTTGAGTTTATATGTTGAAATTCTGACATCTTTTCTCAGAATTGTGACATATAAACTCGCAATTGCGAGTTATCAGGCCAATTCTAAGGGGAAAAACACTAACTTTTTCCCCTCAGAATAGTTTAAATTTTACAATTCGACGTTATATCATGCATTTCTGACTTTTTATCACGCAATTGCAACTTTATATCCAGCAATTCTGACTTTACATCTTGCAATCGCGACTCTAGTACACATCGAATTTTGACTTTATATTCGCAATTCTGAGAAATAAAGTCAGAATTGCGAGATGTAAACTCTGATTGTGAGAAAAAAGTAAAAATTGAAGATAGAAGTTCGCAATTACCTTTTTTATTTTTCATTCTATGGCAGAAACAAGCTTTCATAAGTAATATCAGATCTGGTGATCGAATGCGGTCCTTCTCCAGTTTGAATAACGATTTTTCGAAGTGAACTAATTCGTTTTTTGCTGTCAAGTAATGTCAAACCATTTTCTTCTCACTTCTGGGACTGTTCGATTAACAGATGAAGCTCCATTAACTGCATCTGTAATATGCTGCCAAGCTTCCTTTTTTTTAGGACCTGATAGGCCACTATGTACGCTTGAAAATAAAATTGGCGTTTTGAACGAACTTCTGATAATAAAACTTCAATTTCTGCATCTGAGAAATCTTTTTTATTCGCATTCATGTTATATGCCTATATATAGATGTCAGTCGGAAATAATGGGCGGGATTTATAGTAATTGAATAATGAACGTGTACGTGCATCCCATTTACGACTGGTTAGAATTCACTGAACACACACACACATTTCACTATAACATCTGACGTTTACGAAGTATTTGTGAATCAGGAGAAGAGGTTTTTTTATGCGCAAATCACTCTCATATTTTACTCGTATATTTACGAATGTTTCATGAATGAGACCCAATGTGTGGTGACTTGACTTAAACCTATTCTTAAATACCAGAACATTTTCATCATTGTTTTCACTTGCCAAATAAAGTCTTGTTTCCACTATGTAACCTCAATTCAATTATCATCTTTCCTCAGTGTCTGAAGCGAATCCAAGATGACGGAAGAGGTGATTGTCATCGCCAAGTTTGACTTACATGGCCCAGCAGGACCAGGAGCTGGACATTAAGAAGAACGAGCGCCTCTGGCTCCTGGACGACTCCAAGTCCTGGTGGCGCGTACGAAACGCCACCAACAAGACGGGCTTCGTGCCTTCCAACTATGTAGAGCGGAAGAACAGTGCCAGGAAAGCCTCAATCGTCAAGAACCTCAAAGACACTTTAGGTAAAGCCGCAACTTCACAATGACTTAAAACCCACATGACACGCACATTGAAATCTTCAAGAAATTATTCAGCAGAATACTGGCTACTGTTTTTAAGTGTAAAATAATGTAGAAATGCAGCTTAGATGTAGGTAGCCCATGTGACTTGAGATGTGAGCCGATAACTTAAAATCTCAGGTTAAAGTCTCATTAGAGTGAGTTAAGATGACCGTTTTAGTTTTCACTTGTGTGTGAGGAACAAAACAGTTTGCAAACCGACATTTGAGCTCACTTCTGCTTATAAAGAGGTCCATCTATATCTGTTTCTTGGGTAATCTGTGTGGTTCAGCATGTAGGGCATATTTGTTGTCATTTCCTGGGAGTCTTATTTTAGACCACAACAATGTTTAGTGCTTAGATACACAGGAAGATACAGTATTGCAGTTCGAAGCCTGAAATAATTAACTTCGTTTGAGAAACCTCCTGCGTTCAGGTGCTAGCTAGCTCCCAAAACCCCACAGCTTCAGTGAACTACTTTCCAGGTAAAGTAAATGTCTTGTTCTTCACATTTGTGTAAACTGGAGAAAAGAGTGTTTTTGCATTGGTCGATGTCAAAGAAAGTAAGATGATCTTTTAAGCCGAGACCAATTTCGTAGATTATAAAACGCTCATTCGGAAACATCGTGTTTGGTTTATTGTCCGAATGCATTAAGTTCAGCATAAATGCGGTGAAACTTGTAGAGAACGTGTACGGCTTTTATTTTGACATCAATCATGGAAAAAAAGGAGAAATTCTGTGCATAAAGTCAATGGAGCATAAAGATTTTATTTTAATTAAAAAAAATCCCACCTCATAATCTTCATAACTGTGACAATTTTGTTTAATTTTATCTGAAAAATCTATTTTGGTAAATAATCTGTAATTTAGTTGAATAATTTGTTATTTG
>JAQIUQ010006604.1:0-15340 GCA_030378365.1 Hybognathus amarus
GGTTAATGTATTGCTACCAAATATTCACTAAATGACAAAACTGCAAATAAAATGAACATTATCAGTCATACAATCATCCTGCGATACATGCTGTATATGCTTTACAATCTTTGCAGCAAAAACATTTATTTGAGTCTACTGCAATATAAAATATATGAATAGTGACTCATGTTGTTGAACAACTCATGTTGTTCTCCTTAATGTTTGATCAAGAAATGAAAGTTCAATTAGAGCAGCATCTGTTTTCCTCCATGCCACTGCAAAAACCATGCCGAAAGTGTTCAAATGTTTTTGGTGTCCCAGTTATAACTTATTACACAAATAATAAAAAAACACTTTGTACAGTGCATCTGAAAATACAAGCAATTAACACTCTTTAACACAGTAATGAAAAGAAAAATGAAAGCCCTCATCTGCAGTAAGTTTTTTCCTGAAATACCAGTCCCATCTTTTAGGTATGTTTTACCGAAGTAAGGGAAAATGATACTTTCTTTTCAATCAGTAATATGTTGGAGACAAAAGCTGTAACCTTCTGTAGGAATATATAATAGAGATACACTACCCGTTAATGGTCATGCAGTGTAAAAAAAAAAAAAATTTGGAATGACAATGACTTGGTTACCTGAATAAGACTCTTCATCTATACCAAGGGCGTAACTTTGGGTCTACCATTGGGGGGGTTAAACTCGCGCCATATTTATTAGTTTATTTATTTATTGAATAATTTTCTTTTGTAAATGGTAACATGCTAATTTGCCATTCCTGTATTAGAAATACATTGTGATACTTTTATTCCCCACTTCTGAGGTAGGAAAGGGTTCCGAGCCCCACCTGTCCCCAATCAACCCAACAAAATGTTAAGAAACTAGGCTTTAAGTTTAACTGTTAAAATGTATTTTATTAACATCACATTGTAAAAACTTAACATCCAATAACAGCATTAAAAACTTTCAAATAGAGAAAAAGAAAGTGCAATTATATTATCACTTTGCATGAAATACGACTCAAAAGTAGATAGAAAAATTGTGTTTGCATTTATATAGCCTCTAATAACATAAAATTCAGAAACTGAGAAAATACAAGTGTGAACTAACGTTAGTTGTGCTGTGATTCATTTTGTCACTTTGCAAACTCCATGCAAAAAGAACAAAAAATAAAATCATAATAATAATAATAAAAATATCAAATTGAGCTGAAGGTGGCAAATTCCTAATAATGTACGTATAAGATACCTAAAATACGTTGCGCATAGCCTACTACAGCAAAGGTGTTTTAACAACAAAATACAACCACTTTATTTGTACAAGCACATATTTGACAATCGGAATATCAGATCCTAATATAGCTAGCAAATTGTAAAATTCTGAATAAAACAATAAATAAAAGCAAATCATCAGTCATTCAGCTGTTGTGGCTGTGGTGTGACAAGCAATGAAGGACGCGTCTCCATGGGAACCATAAAATGATACTACGATCAATAACGGTCGCCTTGAAAAACTTTTAAACTTACGTGTCGTGTGAAAAGGTTAAGTAAGGCTTACATTTAAATGTGTCTTTGTTTTGTTTTGAGTGTATGGTCAATAAATAAAGGAATTAAAAAGATGGGCACAAAACCTTTGTCGTGCCCCCACGCGCCACACTTTGAGAAACAGCTAACTTAGCAATGGGGTACCTCCGTTTGGTCAGGATTTTTCCGTTTTTTGGAGCCGACCAACAATCAAAAAATCGTTGTCTGGCTGCCTTTCAATGTCCTTTCCATCTTTCTATCCGTTAGCATGCACCGTCAGCTATTTCCTCAAACCATTCATCCCAGCGACTGCGCAACATAGTAAACAAACTTGGTAGAGAAAGCGGGTTGGGTAATACCAAGAGTCGGTGCGGTGGGCAGAGAGTACATTACAGATTATTTAAAATTTGATACTATCTTTCTTGCTGGCAAATGTATTTAATATTAATTCGGAATATTTCATATTTATTCTAATCTGAATGATGTGATGATATTGGGGGGGGTTATATTAGCTGGGTCTGATTTTTGAGGGGTCATAAACCCCCTAACCCCCCCGCAAATTACGCCCATGATCTATATACTTATTACCCTGATTCCTATCCTAAAGTATATTACAAAAATAAAACAACGCAAATATTACAAAATGTGACATTAAAAAAGTGTAGAAAATACTCGTTTTTATACAGCGGTGAAGTTACGTAACATTTTGGTTTGTTCATGTCATGTTCCATGTCTGTCATGTGACTCCCTGTCTGTCATGTGATCCTGCCTTGTGTCTTGTCATTGGTTACTCGTTCCCTTTCGAGGGAACTCTACACTGCGTCGAGAGTCGACACTTTGGGACGCTCCCTAAGCGTGCGCCTCTGAAGTATGAATGAAACTATACCGAATCCTGATTGGTGTTGCGTTGTGACGTAACATGTGACGGCATACCCGGAAGTATAAAAGTGACGCCGTTACAACACATCACTAGCTTTCGCACTTCAGCAAGCGCTCTGTGTTGAAAAACTGTCTGTCTTATTTGGTGTTGTACTGTCTTTATTGAAGTTCAGTTATGGCCAGCGAACAATTCAAAAGATGTGTGCATCCCTGCCCTCGTTATATCATGGGTGGGGACACACATGCTTTGTGTGTGAATTGTTTGGGAGTGCAGCATGCACGAGCAGCTCTCAGAGAGAGCTGTGCAGACTGTGAAGCACTTCCCATCAGAGTGCTGCGCTCCCGGCTGGCGTGCTTTGATGAGCATGGTCAGGCTCGCGTTCCCCACGGTTCTGGTCCTGCGTCCGTTGAGGCGGCGCGGCGACTGAGATCGTGGGGTTCGCAGCGGGATCTCGTGGATGAGAATGAGACTGCTGAGGCACTTTCTCATTCTTCATCTGAGGATCCCGGAGCCCTGAAGGTGGTGCACGAAGCCGGCTTCGCAGGCTTCTCCTGCCCACGATCAGGTCCCAATACTTGAGCTATCTGCTATCCGAGGAAGTAGATGTGCTCAGTATTGATGCGGATGACCGTGATTTGAGCGCGCCAGTTCACGGCCAGAGGTTATGAGGAGCTGGTAGAGGTAGTGACTCGTGCTGTGGCCAGACTTAACATCAGCTGGCCACATAGATGAGCTGGGAACGCAAGTGAAAAGCAAACTTGATGAGCGTTTTCTGCAGCACAGGTCACAGCCTCAGTGCCGGGGTTTGCCAGTCTTGCCCGACTCCAAAGAGATCTCGAGAGATTGTGGGATAAACCGCACTCGTCCCGTGTCTCCAGTCCCAGTGTGGTGGATTACAGCAATGTTATGGGGGCACGGGACATGGGCTATGGGAAGATGCCTTAAGTGGAGGAGGCTCTAGCGGGTTACCTCTCCCCTGTGTCGGCATCTTCCCTAGAGACCCTGGCGCTGCCTAGTAAGCCCTGCAGAGATACATCTGCACTTAATAGGCAGGGCTTACATGGCGGCAGGTGCAGGCTGGTTCATGTCTGCACTCTATGGCTATCTTACAGGCACATCAGGCCGACCTCCTGAAAGATTTAGACGAGGGGGAGGGGCCGACTCCTGAAGATATCGCAGAGTTAAGGAAGGCCACAGATCTGTCTCTCCGGGCCACAAAAGAGACGGCCCGCGCCATCGGCCGCTCTATGGCAGCTATGGTGGCCACGGAGAGGGATCTGTGGTTAAACCTATCCGGTATCAAGGAGAAGGATAGGTCCTTCCTGCTGATGCGCCGCTCTGGCCTGTTCAGGCGACACCGTTACATCGGTCGTCAACAGGTTCCAGGAGGCGAAAGAACACAATCTGCGGCGTTCCAGCAGTACCTCCCTCGAAAAGCGAAATCTAAATCGAGTAGGGTGGGGCCAGAGATCGAGCCAGATCCTCACACCGGGCAGAGCAGCGAAGAGCGTTTCCTCTCAGAGCCCCTCCTCCTGGAGCTTGGCAACAGAGGAAACACTCTCTCAGAAATTGAAGTCCCCGGCCAGAGAGGCGACCTGAGGGACGTCATTCAGGCTCAGGAGGGCTTCGGGGGAGAGGTCCTAACCGAAGTGATAGGACCTCGGAGGGCTGTCCCCTCCGCTGCAGGGCAACCCAGGTTGTTCTCGCAGTGGAGCCCTCTAGGAAACGATGTATGTTGCCCAACATCAACGACGCTTCGGGCCGCATCTCTTTCCAGCGAAAATATTAGAACAAAGAAAAAGCATCGATTATGGTCACAAAAACTGTATCGACTACAGCCTGCGGTCTTACCGCTTCAGGGAGTCGAGAAAGATGCCTGAAAAACACCAGAGGCCAGTCTCGAGAGGCTGGTACCCTCAGTAGATTTTGTAGAGACATGGTATCATCGGGTCCTGCATATCGTCGCTGCCCAATGAAACTCACGTATGTCCAAAAACGGTTACTTTTCAGGAAGTGAAAAAAAACGTAATTTTAAAAGCAGCTGAACGTAGCGTTGTCATGCTTGGCACAACATCTTTAAACGTAACCATATTATTGCCAGTGTCATGATATAATCCACATTTGACCCAAAATCGAGTTTAAATGGACATACGTGCATATTGTACAGTAACGGTGGTCGATACGCGTTCTCCGATCATTAATTAGAATGACCAAATCGCGTTTCATATTGACAAATGAATAGGCTACGCTCAGTTTATCAAATACGCTCAGTTTATAAAATGTCTCTTGCAAACTATGAAGAGACAATGAATCAATACACTGACATGGCGATGCTAGACGTACTTTATTTACACAATCCTACCGTAATTTTTCGGATATGAGCTGCATTTTATTACAGATATGAGCTGCATTTTATTGATCATCAGCTAATTTCAAAATCAAAGACATACATCAATAAGAGAGAGTGGCAACAAGGTAAGATCATTTCGTTTCTTTACTTGAAGATGATTGTGTGATTGTGAAGATGATTAAGTGTGATTGTGAAGTTGACTTGTGTGATTGTGAAGATGATTAAGCACGTTGGCTTGATGAATAGATGATCATCTGCGGTGATGCGTGTCGCAGTAGCGCCGTCATATCTGACTATAACATGTCATATAGCCTATATAACACGCTCTCACTCGTTTATTTTTTAGCATTTTTGGGAGGAGTAAAATATACATATGTGGTTTCAACAACCAGATTGCGTTTACACCTAGTAAAGATCCGAACACAATGCGAGCCAGACTACCTCCAGATGGTCAGGCAGATCCGATCACAATCCGATCACAACGTATTTACACCTTGCATTAACATGCCTTTTTTATTATCCGGATAACTTATCTGGATACAGATCGCATTTTAATACCAGGTGTAAATGGGGTCTCAGAGACGACGAGAACCAGCGCAGATGCCTCCACAGGGCGGGGAGATACGCTGCATGATTGACAGCTTTGACAGCAAATGGAAATACGTGGAAATCAGATGACATGATTTCACAACTTTTCATTGGTCATTTAGATAATGTGAAGCATGCTGTATACGGAAATGAACCTGGACATTCTATCCGTCAAAAATCTAAAAATCGGCAAAATGGACATACGCGGTTTTCAGCGGGTGGTGCAGACTACAGTGGTCCCAGAGCAGGCTCAGGTGATGGAATAAGAAGTGCAGGCTCTGCTGCTAAAGGAAGCCATAGAACGTGTTCATCCTTTAGACAGGGAGTCCCGGGTTTTACAGCCGGTACTTTATAGTTCCAAAGAAGGATGGGGGTTGAGGCCAATTATAGATCTCAGGGTTTTGAACCGATCTCTGAGAGAGGTTCAGGTTCAAAATGTTGACCATTCCTGCAATCATGAGTCAGATCAGATCCGAGGACTGGTTTGTCACGATAGATCTAAAGGACGCCTATTTTCACATCTCCATCCTTCCATGTCACAGGAGATACCTGAGGTTCGCTTTCGGGGGCGAAGCTTCGGGGGCGAAGCAATATCGGGTTCTTCCGTTCGGCCTAGCACTCTCTCCCCGCACATTCACCAAATGTATGGATGTAGCTCTTGCTCCACTGAGACTTCAAGGCATTCTTATATTGAATTATCTCGACGACTGGCTCATTCTGGCTCAGTCTCGGAAAATGGCAGTTCGGCATCGAGATGTCGTCCTTGGCCACATTCAGAAATTGTGGTTGAGACTCAATGCAAAGTTGGATTGGATTGTCCAGGCTATTACTGAGGCTTAAGAGGTTCGCAACTTGCCTTCACCTTTAGCTGTAAGGGCTCACTCAACTAGAGGCATGGCTTCCTCTTAGGGCCCTTCTTTGGAGGTACCTCTACAGGAGATCTGTGAGGCAGCCGGCTGGGCTACTCCACATACTTTTATTAGGTTTTACAGTCTCCACCTTCCTAGTACGTTTGGCGCACACGTGCTCAGTCCTTCCTGAGTGCCTAAACAGTTTCACTCCGGGACAGGCCGATTTGGTGCGTGACCTAGTGGGCACTCGTTCCCCAAAGTGTCGATTCTCGACGCAGTGTAGAGTTCCCTGGAAAGGGAACGTCTCGGGTTAAACTATAACCCTTGTTCCCTGAGAAGGGAACGAGACACTGCGTCGTTCTGCCACGCCCTTTGAGGCCTTAGAGTATCTTGCTTCATCGCGAGGCTAGTGTGTGTTGTAACGGCGTCACTTTTATGCTTCCGGGTATGCCGTCACATGTTACGTCAGACGCAACACCAATCAGGATTGGATTAGTTTCATTCATACTTCAGAGGCGCACCGCTTCAGGAGTGTCCAAAAGTGTCGAGATCAGAAGTACAGCGAGAGCATTTCGAGAAGTAGCAGGAGGACTCAGCCAGCGCAGCTTCTCAAGGCGGCTGCACAAGCTCTGATGACGTCACAGCTGTTCCACGATTGGCCGGATTCACCGCATGACAACGAACAAGTGCGTTTCGTGTTAATTCTCATTCCTTTAGTTCCACTTAAGCTCACAAATCAGTTTTTAACTTTAAACAGTCTTTTCATGTAGTCGCGATGTTATATTGTGTCATGTTTATCAAAATTCAAAACGTTTAACGTTTAAAACAAATAAAAAACGTCTCGGGTTATGACTATAACCCTTGTTCCCTGAGAAGGGAACGAGACACTTGCGTCGATAATCGACACTTTGGAGACGCTCCCTAAGCGTGCACCTCTGAAGAATGAATCAAACTAATCCAATCCTGATTGGTGTTGCGTCGTGACGTGACATGTGATGGCATACCCGGAAGGTATAAAAGTGACGTCGTTACAACACACACTAGCCTCGCGATGAAGCAAGAAGGCCTCAAGGGCCGTGGCAGAACGACGCAGTGTCTCGTTCCCTGCTCAAGGAACAAGGGTTATAGTCATAACCCGAAGACGTTTTTATTTGTTTTAAACGTTTTTTAATCAGTTTTATATTGATAAACATGACACAATATAACATCACGACTACATAAAAAGACTGTTTAATGTTAAAAAACTGATTTGTGAGCTTTAGTGGAACTAAAGGAATGAGAATTAACACGAAACGCACATGATCGTTGTCATGCGGTGAATCTGGCCAATCGTGGAACAGCTGTGACGTCATTATAGCTTGTGCAGCCGCTCTCTTAGAAGCTGCGCTGGCTGAGTCCTCCGGCTACTCTCGAAATGCTCTCGCTGTACTTTGATAGCATACGTCACAGTCATGTGGAGTCAGTGCTGCATCAAGTCGGACAACATTTCTAACCGGCTTGCACTGTTTCAAGTCAGTTGCCAATGGTCTGCGCAGAGCTGCATGAAGTTGGAACACACCTAGAGACACAACCAAATGATATTACAGCGGGAGGCCACGTCTCTCTTGCCTTCTCTGAGCTCCATTGACTTCAAGTCCTCCTGTATTCAATACTTTTATCCCTTAAACAATCTTTGATCACCAAATTACATATTGAAACATTTTTTCCTTGTCACCTTTATTTATATTTCGCTTTTTACAATACAGATTGTATCAAAGCAGCTTCACAGTGATAACATGAAAATAATACAACACAGATCAATAATATTGTTGAATATTAAATGTCCCCAACTAAGCAAGCCAAAAGCCAAGGCAACAGTGGCAAGGAACCAAAACTCCATCAGGTGATTGAATGGAGAAAAAAACCTTGGGAGAACCCAGGCTCAGTCAGGGGCCAGTTCTCCTCTGGCCAACGAAGGAACAGTGATTACAAAACAAATTGGATCTGTTTGTAAGTCGAAGTCATCAGCGCCGATTTGGAGACGAGTTGTTGAGGATCTGTGCCGATGGCTGTCAGTGTCGATGAAGCCGGCACTTAAGGATGAGTCAGGATGGGTCCAAGCGCAGAACCATCTATCAGGATTAACGGGACATATTCCCGGTTCCGGGAAATTTTAATTTAGGAAGTATATAGTGTGTTTTGTGTATGCTAGGCCAAAGAGATGTGTTTTTAGTCTCAGATTTGAACAGACAGAGTGTGTCTGCTTCCCGGACAATGTTACGAAGATTGTTCCAGAGTTTTAGTGCTAAATAGGAAAAAGATCTACCACCAGCAGTCGATTTTGATATTCTGGATATAATCAACTGGCCGGAGGTTTGAGATCGCAATAGACGTGAAAGACTATAATGCGTTAAGAGCTCGCTCAAGTACTGCGGAGCTAAACCATTTAGTGCTTTATAAGTAATCAGCAATATTTTAAAATTTATACAATGTTTAATAGGCAGCCAATGCAGGGTTGACAGAACCGGGCTAATATGGTCATACTTCCTGGTTCTGGTAAGAACTCGAGCTGCTGCGTTTTGGACTAGCTGAAGTTTGTTTATTAAGCATGCAGGGCAACCACCCAGTAGAGCATTACAATAATCTAGCCTTGATGTCATGAACGCATGAACTAATTGTTCCGCATTTGTCAATGAGAGCATATGGCGTAATTTAGATATATTTTTAAGATGGAAAAATGCGTTGTTTTTTGCGAAAAAAATGCGCAAATCTTGTCTCATTTGCGGTTCTATGAATATGCCAATGAGCCCCGTCTCCACTCACTCACTCACTCACTCACTCACTCCACTCAGCTCATAAGATCCACTGGTCGACGATTACCGTCGATCTGATTGGTTACAAGGTCGTTTGCTGACGTCAGAAACACCAGCGATTTTTCAATCCAGTGTGTTTTAAGACTGTCTTTGGTCCACTGCAGTTTTAAGCAGAAAATACTCAATGGTATTGACATGAATTTGCACATGGTTTGACTTAAAGCAATTTCTAAAAGCAACTCAGACATCTGTGAGAACATTAAAAACTGGATTTTCACCACAGGCGGGTGATGAAGCATGCAGTGGTTATAGAGGGGGTAATTGATAATGAATGGGGAGAATCTACATGAATTCGAGGCTATGCTTCCATTGCACTTTAATTGGATATGGTCGTGTCTTCATGCGGTAAATCCTGCCTCTCTTGTTTTCATGTGCGCATTCTCAAATCAGGCGTGAATGAAGACAATGATGCCGTTAATGGGAAGAGTACAACTCAGACATTTAGAAAAATGATATTACTGTATTATTTCATGTCAAAATCAAACTTGAAATAGCTTGAAAACAGTGGCGGCTCTAGGAAAACAGGAACTGATGAATGCAAATCTAAAAAAGTCCATGAAATATTCGAAACCAAGCACACAGATAACAGAGTAACGGTTTAAAGTGCTATTAAAGCTAGGGTCTGCGATTTCGGAGGATTGTTCATTATTAATATCCTCGTTTAGATGCTGGTTATGGTTATATAGTACAATCCTAACAATATGAATAGAAAAAAGAATGAAAAAAATCCATTCACTCTATTGGCTGTACAGCCGCAGAGAAGTTGACCAATGTAAGCTGTCCGGCCGGACAGCTTACATTGGTCAACTGCTCTCATCCAAT
Organism: Hybognathus amarus; assembly: GCA_030378365.1. Classification (NCBI taxonomy): domain Eukaryota; kingdom Metazoa; phylum Chordata; class Actinopteri; order Cypriniformes; family Leuciscidae; genus Hybognathus; species Hybognathus amarus. The sequence continues at coordinate 9,851 of JAQIUQ010006604.1, forward strand.
CACCAGCTCCACTTGAAACTCCGCCTGGCGCTCGCGTCTCCAACCCAACCGCACCCGACCCCGCCCCCTCCTTACGCAAGCAAGCAGCTGACAGACAGTCTATGGTAGCTAGCTAAGTAGCGTCACGCAGATCAGCAATGGATAAAAATATAAACGACAGCAGCAAGCGGCCCCTGCTTGCCCCTACTGTAAAGTTTGGACGAAAAGAGAAAGTCTGTGGAGGAAAGAGCAGAGATTAAAAAGAAATGTGAAGAACGCGGACTCTAAGTAGGATAAATATAGGGTCCACCATTGACCGTTGGAGGAGCTTCAGGGAGATCTGGGACTGAAATCCGACGCTGACACGGATGACTTTTTGTTGAGCAGGTAAACATTTATTTATACTTTTATGGTGTGACGTGTGTTACATAGCTTTTTATCAGTTTGACAACTTGCTCATGCTGCCGGTCGGCATTGGCAATGTTAGCCGTTTAGCATCGCCTATCACGGGTCAAAGTAATTATATTTCTTGAAGTGCTTGAATATATTTCAGTATGCCTAGCGGGTTTCTGTTCGAGCCGATCGGAATTTGAACAAGATGCGCTGTGTGCTGCTATAACAATTACTCAAAACCTTAGCAATGCTAGTACTATTATACTAATGGTGGTGGAGAGTTTAGAACATTTCATGTGTTGCTAATCTTGCATTGACGTGAACTCAAACGTGACATAGGTCAGGGATCAGGTAGCACAGAGGGGAGGGGTGTGTGTACCGTCTCAGGCTTCTCGAATCCGATTTTTAACATTCCAGACCATAGCTTCAAAACACAAAGAATATGGAAAAGACAAGTTTTCAAAAGTTGAACTTTTAACTTGACACAGCGTTTTAAAACATGGCGTGAGAAACTGATAAAGCAGAGGAGTTAACGGTCAAATATGCCCGTTTAACGCATAAATCTATGTATTTTTCGGAAACCTTTTCGGAAACCTTTTCTCTTTATTTTTTTATCACCAGGCTAGCTAGGGCAAACAATGTGCAAAACTTTATATTAAAATCTATATAGATCTTACTGTTTATAATGTGAGTGAATGTTCAAAAAGATCAGGGCAGCTACTCATGGATTATAAGAGGACAATACTGTATTTGTTATCTTCTGAACTATTCAGAGATGTGTCTAAAGTCTAAACGGGTTTTCCTTCATATTTCATAATCATAGGCCTCCAACATGATCGTTGTTGATGAGGAGCTTCTATGATATTCTATTATATTCCCAGCGCCGCCACTGCCTGTAAACATGATGACTGTGGGGTTTTCATCAGCAATCAGTTTAGAGAAATTAAAGTTGCATCTTTGTGTGTGTGACCAGTGTATTGAGTCTTCAAGCTTGATGACTGTTGAAAATAAGATGTGTAAAAACACTTACTTCATACAATTTACTTGTTTTTAATATACATATTGCATAGTTTTACAAACAACAAATAGTATTTATTTGATCTCTTATTTTTTATGAAATGTTTATTTAATCAGGAAATTCCTAAATGTACATTTGATTTACAAATTGGCGAAGACTTTTCTTTATGTACTTAGTCATATTTAATACAATTATCCATAAAGAATGCTTCCAGTTAAGTGAATCTTGATCATGCCGTTTGTGGCATGCGGAAAGTGTTTTTATTCCGTCTCGATTACAAGTCTCACCAGTTCTCTCGCCAACACCAAATCTATTTTGTATGATTACATCTGTGTATCTCTTTCTAGTGTTAGCTCACTACATTTCAGTTGAGTATGAAAATGAGTAGGCTACTCCTTGTGAAAAGGATGTGACACTTAATTGTATTAAAGGATATCTTAAAATCTAAAAAGTACACAAAAAAATGTACAGATAATATAATATTAATGAATCTTTAGTGCATTATGCTTTCATGACTGCTTAATACACTTTAGTAAACCTTTAAAAAGTGCATCTACAATTTTCTGTACATTTGGCAGCACATTTTAACCATATTTAAAGACAATAGAATTGTACAATTATTTATATATTATATATCATATATCATATGAACAATGAACAGACGATTGACCAATGAAAAGACACATGGCAGGATCACATGACAAATGTAATCACATGACAGACATACTTAAGTCCTGCTTAATTTGCTCAAAAACACTCTAAAATTCAGCTAATTACATTTATTATAAAATTAAACAAAACATTTTCATGTATTTTCAATTAGCATTCAATAAGTGTCAACAAACATTACATTCAGTTTACACAGGTTGTTCTTTTAAAGTAAGTGTTCTTTTCAAAAGTATGCTATAGTATACTTCTTTTTCACAAGGGATTATGAATGTCAGAGCTGGTCTGCAGTGTGTTTGACTGACCAGTGATAATTATGCCGTGTAGTTTTCTGTCATAAGTTTCTTTGGAGCTTTCAGATAACAAATTAAAACAGCATCTGTTCCAGACAAACAGGTATTTTAATACGAGTAAAACACTTCTGTGGTAATCAACAGCATGCCACAGATGTTTTGTTGGTGTGTTTCCTGCTTCCCTGTTTGGATTATGTTCCTGGTTTGAATTATCTTTATCTTTATTTTGAATGAATTTTTACTGCTTCTGGATCCTGCTCTCCTTCATCTCAGAGTTTCTGCCAGCATTACAGAAGACCTGACCACCAGCGTGAGGACACTTCTTGGACATTGCATAATATATCACTGATTTTACTCTCATTTACTTTTATTGTTGTGCACTAAATAGCCAATTCCAGACTAAATTTTTTTGTAATGAAAAAGCTTTGAAAAAATTTGTTGTAGGATTAGTTGCATGCAATTATTACTATAACTACATGTCACATGTATAACAAAGACTGTAAAATGTTTCATAATTTTAATTAAACTTTGTACATCAGCAAGGAAAGAGTGAGCACTTGCACTGACACTGTATTGTTTATTGATGGTTTAGTAGAGTGGAAACCCAACATCAGACTCTCGGGTCAATGGCACCCGTCCCCATCCCTTGAGGCAGTATTTTGATGGGGAGTTTGAACTCCTGATCTGCATCTCAGCAGGGCATCCACACTGCACCTGAGAACTGCAATCCCCTGTGAGGTTCAACAGGGATGGTCAAAAGAAAGAGTCATGCTATTTTTATCTTCTTGTTCATCTTGTTCAACCAGGAAAAGTTGGAAAATAAACTATTGGTCCTCGGGGAATCCCCTGGTGGTGAGTTCCTATAACAGTTCCTATAACTACATGGTGCAAAAGGCCCTACTGACAGCTGCCATATTCATATAAACCCCATCAGTCAACTCACGTTACTTCAACAAGAAACTCTTCTTTACAGTACAGTGCCAGTCTGTGCGTGACCACCAAGGGAAATTCTGGGATGTCTGTAACAGGCACGGAGTTACGGGTGGGCCTGACGGGCCTAGGCCCACCCACTTTTTAACAGGCCCACACAAAACTTTTCTTCAAAACATTTTTTGTCAAGAATTATAAAAAATCGCCTATTTTAAAAAGCTGGTTATGTCTAGTTTGATGGTTCAGCAGACAGTGTTCGGGTTTGTTCTGGCTCATTCCGCAGGGTCGCTCAACCTAGAATGGCCTGCTGGTTCCGTCTTCGAAGATATGTGGAATACGGCCTCCGACTACTTTTTTCTTAGTCGACTAGTTCATTTTATCCATTAATGGACAAATCGCCCTTTATATTCATTTAATTAGGGTACTTAAATAGGGCAGGCTATAGCCTAGTGTGGAAGCTTGTTTCCACCACAGAATATTTTTTTAAAGATAATTGCCACTTTTTATCTCACAATTGTTACATCTCGCAATTCTGAGGAATAAAGTCAGATATGAAATCAGAATTTCGTGAAATAAAGTTGGAATTGCTTATCTCTTTTTACCTTAGATGTTCCTATAACTACATAGGAACATCTGAGGTAAAGAGGGAACATGAGAGATCACTTTCGGGGCTTTCCGTCAATTTGCGCAGACTCGAAGCGCCCGTGCCATCAGATCACAAGAGGTAAAAATTATTTAAATACTGTTTGTTTTCTCACACAAACCGCTCGTTTCGTGTCTTAGTCCATCAATGTGTACTTACATTGTAAGTACACATTGTCACCCAGGAGACTTGGTTGTATCTTCTTAGGCAAGATTCTTTATTTCTGTGGCATCACTGTAGTCTGCTTCGTTCAGAAACCTTAGCCAAAGTCTAAGTCTAACCAAGTCTAACTAAAGCAGTATACATTGTGTTTTTATATACGTTTCAAAGGGGGATGGTTACATAGAGGTGGAGACACTGAAACAAAGCAAATGTAAATCCATGAGACCCTAGAACTCCAAGGCAAACGGTCTCAGTAATTAAAATAGCAGGTGTCAGATGACACAGAGTCGGCTTACTGGACTGACATACTTTATCTAGCACTCACTCAACACGTATATATCACTTACTTCCTTACTACACAGCTTACATCATCACATAATACACATTACACTAGAATACATTACATCCCCCTTTTTTATTTTATTTTTGAAATTCAACTTTTATCTCACAAACATTCTATAATGCATTGACCAATCCAAGCATTATTACTCAAGTATGTAAAAAAAGACTCTCTGATGCATTTTACTGAGTAACTATTCTAGTGAATGTAGTCTCTAAATCTTGAAGGAATTTGAACTGAATTTGAACCTCTCTTCCTGATCTTGTTGATGACGATCGGCTGGCTCTGACTCTTCTGACATGTTTGCTTCACCACAGGTAGCCTAATCCTGGATTCATTTCTCTCTCCAGTGTTGCACTTGTGTTTGACTCATCTTGATCACTTGTTAATGAAAATTCTTGTTCTTTTGTCTGTAACAGATGCTCTCTGTTTCTTCTGTAGATATTTCCATCTGATGTGCAAAGAATGTATGATTCTTGGCGAATCATGTTTCTTCAGAATTGCTGCAGTTTTCCAGATTTGTCCTGGACGGTTGTTCTCCCTTTGTCTTCTGGCGACATTTCCAACAACTGTCTGGTGTTGTCGTCATAGTAAAACTTTCCTTTCGGCTCAACAAATTGTTAGAAATTGGCAGTTTGGTTTTCAACCTTGTTCCCATTAGAAGTTTTTCCCGATGACTTTCCACTGCCATCTAGTGGAGTATTATCACAATCCCCAGCTGAAGTGCCCTTGATGTCCACCAGAAGGCACTTCCCTCTTGCTCATTGTTATTCTAACATGGACTTTATTTCCCAGTACTCACTACTCATCATCTATGATTGCTGTCAGCTGTGTATAATTAACCTTGTTAACTCTGCCTATATATATAAACCCTAGCTTATTCAAGCTTTCATTGAGCTCTGTCCTCACTGCTGAATTAATGTCAATTTTATGGGCTCTAATGTGGATTGAGGAAGTAATTTTAAGGTGCATTATGCAACAATATCAGGTTTGCAACAGTTACTTTAATTGTCGGGCTTAGTTAAAAATTAAGCTATTTTAAGTGAAAACTGATTTATTTGACAAC